>PVJO010008761.1:0-73444 GCA_004026905.1 Hystrix cristata
GTAAGGGCAGCAGCGGTGTGATTTGTGGTCAGTCCCTTTATTTCTCTAAGCCTTGGTTTCCTCACTCCTACAACTTTAAAAAGCACTTTACAAACCATGAAGCACTGTGTCCAGCACTGCCTTCCCTACCACCCCCCACACTCGCAGCAGCCCCGGGTTACTAGAGGCTCCATACTGTGCCCCCTGCCTTCCCTCCTGACCCGGCTTGCTCGTTCATCCTTCGCAGGCCGACTCCTGGGCCGCCACCTCCACAAAGCCCTCCGCTTCTTCCCTGGAGGAGCCGAAGATGGCTCTCTCTGTCTCCCTCTGGGCGCATTCCCCCGTCCTTGCCGCCTCCCCTTACATCTGCCTGTCATGTCTCCTTCCCACCCTGATGACTGGTCACCTCTGTGTGTGCATGCACCAGGCCCTCAGTAGGTGCACGCTGCTGTGATTTTCCTGTCCTACATTCCAGTCCTACTTAGAAGAGTTTGTGGCTTCTCCTTGCTGTCCCCAAACACATCCTCTTTCAAAAAGGGCTTTAAAGCGGGTGTGGTGCAGCAACCCTGTGATCTCAGCACTCGGGAGGCTGAGGCAGGAGGATCTCCTAGAGTTTCAGGCCAGCCTAGGCTACAAAGTGAGTTCAAGCCAAATCTGGACTACGTATCAAGACCCTGTCTCAAAAAAAAAAAAAAAATCAAATAGATCTTCGGAACTCCGGCCTCCCCACTGAAAATAATCTCCATCAATCGCCTGCCCTCTGCCAGAAGAACCCAAACGATGCACGACTGTGGTGGGGCACTTAGCTCTCTCCTAGGGCCTGGGATGGACGGAGGAGGCGGGGAGGGTGAGGCGAGCGGGCAGGAGGCCCCAGCACCCCACCCCCACCTTGGGGGATTGGCTTTGGCTCCACTGCTGCAGTGGGAGCAGGGCTCAGTGCTCGGTTTTCTGGTATTTCATTTATGCCTTGGAAGTCGGCTCGGGCTGCCAGGGGGTCTGCGGCTGGCTGGTGGCAGGGTGTCTCCGTGAGTGGTCCCTGACATCTCATTGGCTTCCTCCCTGCGCCAAGGGCAAGATCAAACATCAAAAGCAGCCGGCTGGTGCCTGAGCTGATGGAGCCTGGCAAGTCTCTTCCAGATGTGTGCAGCTGTTTCCCCCACTCCTCACTCAGGGTCTTGAGCTTGGAGACCCCGGTCGGTTGCTCCGTGGGTCCCACACCCCCAGGTTTGGGCTGGGAATGCTGCCTCCCTTTCTGCTGCCTAGGACCACAGTTACCCGGTGATAGAGGCTCTCTCGCCCCTGCTTCCCCTGTTTCGGTCCAAGGATGCTTCGAAGGCACCAGCGGCTGGGAAGTCCTTATTTTATTTCTCGGTTTTCTGCTTTCGTTTTTTGACACAGGGTCTCACTATGGGGTTCAGGCTGCCCTTGAACTCACTATGTAGTCCAGACTGGCCTCGAACTCATGGCGATCCTCCTGCTTCAGCCTCCCGAGTGCTGGAGTGACAGGTGTGCACCACCACACCCGGCTGGGCAGTCCTTCTTGCCGTGTGATCTACATCCTTCCTGCTGCAATGGCATATCTCCAGGGACTGGAGGAAGGGAGGAGAAGACCCTCTCAAAAGGACACAGAGAGGCCTGGATCATTTGACCGCAGAAATGTAGGCAGATAATGAAATATGTGGAGTGCAAGTCAGTCTGAAAACAGGAGCCCTCCACTTCCAGGCACTCGGCCGGCACAGCCCGTCTGCCTCTCAGCCGCCCCAGCTCTCTGCCCAAATGCTATCGGCTCCTAATAAGGCTGTAATACAATCGGATGTATTACAAACTTAATTGTTTGTAGAAATTTACCCAGCTGCAGACGAGGGCTGGGAGGATCGAGCCAGCGGGAAGATGGCAGCGCTGGAGACAGAGGATGAGCATGGGGAAGACCGGATGGGAAGAGAAGGGAAAGAGGAGGCGGAGGGGCTGAGAGAAGGAAGGAGGAGGGGTGTGGGGGAGGGGAGGGCAGGCTGAGCAGACCAAGGGAGGGGCAAGAGGACCCGTGAGGAGGGTGCAAAGAGCAAGTGTTGCAGAGAGGGTGGGGTGGGAAGATGGGCCTGCTGGCCGGAGTGGGGAGGCACTGCGGGTCCCACACTCTGGTTCAGGCAGTGGCAGGTGGCACTGCATGTGGGACTAGGAGAAGGCAGGACCGCCAGGCCGGCAGGTCAGATGCTGGAATGCTGCCACAGGCAGACAGAGAACTGACCAGAGAAATGGGCTGGTTTTCCTGGCAGAGCTATAGCTGGGTCTAGAACCTTCCAGGACCTTATTTTCTGCTGTGAGTCCTCCATCATATTATCCCTGGATGTCTGCTCACTCATCCCCATGCAGAAATATATAGACATACATTCTCTCATTCATTCAACACTTAGCACACATCGGGCGCTGCCTGAGGTGCTGGGGCTTCACCCACACGGCGCCCAGTCTAAGGGGCAGATGCAGGCATGGGCTGGGACGATAACAACCACGGAACCTGGCAGGTTGTTGAGTGGACAGTGTGGCACAGAGCCAGAGCAAGGTGTTTGATGAGTGAATATGTGAAACCGGGAGCTCTGGGGGTGTCAGAGTGGCTTCTGGGCAGAGAGAGGACTCACGGCGAGCATAACTTACATTTCCTGGAATAGAGTTAAGATCAAGCTCCAGGATCAGCCAAGCGTGATGACAAACGCGGTCTTCGAGCATCCTCCTCAGCACAGAGAAAGCCAGGGCCCACCCACCCTGGGCGGATTTAATGACGTGTTCCTCTCTGAGCCATCAGATGGCCGGGGTGTTGTCACGGGTCCACACCAGGAGGGCGCAGAGAAGTGAAGGTGGAGTCATAGTAAGCTTCTTTTCATAAAACAATCAAGAAAGAGAGATTTTCCCATAAGTAAAATATGACAAAGTGGTGCCAGGCAACAGATCCCCATGACAAATTAATGGATGAGTGATTAGGTACACAAATTGGGCTTTGAAGGGTGAATAGGAGTTCACCAGGTAGAAAGAAAAGAAAGAATCATCTAATATGCATGTGCACACTCACGAGAGTCTGATTTCACATTGTGTTCTTCTCATCCCTGGCTGCCCATCAGTGTCTGTCCCCATCTGTGTGTCTGCATCATCCCAGAAGCCCCAGAGGGCAGGGACAATGTCTGCCACACTCCATCTGGGTGCTGCCTGCACTGCCTGTCCATTTAGACATTTAATCACGGCAGTCCGGGCTCTGTGGCTGCCTTGCCCTGCAAGCAGGGTGCTTCCACCCTTCCCAGTAGATCCGGGGCTGGCCAGGCCCCTGTCCGGTCGGTGGGGGTTGGAGGCAGCCAGGCCCCAGATCTTTTCATCGGGGGACTCTGCCCCGCCCTGGCTGATGACACAAAGTCCTTAAAAAGTCACTTGCAGATTGTAAACGTAATAATCCAACATAAAAGTGAGGTTTTTTTTTTTTTTCTTTTAAAAGGAAAACAGCATACAATTGCTCCCTCCAGTCCCGGAGCACAGCACACACACGGGCTTCGCGAGCTGCGGGGGTCCCTCCGTTTTCTCCTCCTTCTCTTCACCCGCCAGTCGGCAAGAGGACCCCCCAGAACAGACACACCCGTCCCTCGCCCGGTGCGGGCCACAGGCACAAGCGCAGGGGGCTGCGGTCCACACCCGGCCAGGCCGAGCCGCGGAGGGCTCCCTGGAGGAGGCGCCTGCAGCGCAGGGCGGCGGGTGGGACGTGGCGAGTGGGTGTGGCCGGGACAGCGGACCGGCGTGGGGTGCACATCCTTGGCTACGCTGTTGCCTTTGGCCCGTTCCTCCGCACCCCCTTCCCCACCTCTTCATTCATCGGTCTGCTTGACTGTTAGCACCGCCTTCCTCCAGGACCGCTTGTGGCGACCCGGGGGCCACCGCTGCCCTCCCTCAGACTCTGGGGGTGTATGCTGGCAGTGGAGGATGGAGGCGGCGCCCACCGGGAAGGGAAAAGGGGAGAGAGGGGGCTTTGGACTCAGGAGGCAAGACAGCATGGACCCCCGAGTCTGAGTGGGGTTGGGATGAGCCGTGTCCCTGCAGGAGGGGCCTCCGAGGAGGTGGGGATGGGCCGAGGACCTCAAAAGGCAGAGGAGGGAGACAAGAGCCGCCCGGGAAATTACATGTTTCCGAAGCTGCTTGGCCGCTGTAATGAGAAGCAGAGGAGGAGTCTCGGGGATCAGCTAGCCCCTCCCCGCAGGCCAAAAGGACGTAGGTGGGGATGGCCGCTTTCCCCAGGTGGCCTTGTCCCACGGGAGGTGGCTGCGGGTGGGAAGAGAGCCCGAGAGACTTGCAGACCACAGGTGGCCTCTCCGGAGCAAACTGCTCCAGGTGCGGGAGGGTGGGGGAGACTCACAGGAAGAAGAAAGTGTGGGCCGAAGCTCCAGGGGGGTCAAAGGCTCCCTTTGGGGTGGAGGATGCAGCACTGCCCTCAGGGAGCCCCCAGTCTGGACAGCAAGGTGGGGGTGTGAGGTTCTCCCGGCCAAGGGAGATGTGGATGCTGCCCACCCGGAAGCACTCGCAGCCAGGAACAGTGTTGCTGGGACCAGCATGTGCACCAGGAGGCTGGAGTACTGTGTGTGGTAATCTCGCTATTGCTTCGATCCTCCTGCCTCAGCCTCCTGAGTGGAGTGCTGGGATTACGGGTGTGCGCCACCCTACAGAGATCTTGAATGGAATGTTCATTTTGTGCCAGAGCCCTGGTTACAGCTTTGCTCCCATTTAATTGCATCTAATCTTCAAGGCCGGCTCAGGAGGGGAACAGGGCTGATGTGCCCATTGCTCTGCAGGAGGGGAACCCCGGGCAGGGACGGGGAAGTCACTGGCCTAAGGTCACAGTCTTGGGGAGCCCACCAGGCACTGGCCTCGGGTCAGGATGCCGAGGGACCAAGGCCGGAGAGCCAGAGCCATCTCGCCCCTTTCCGCCTCCTGTCTCGCTCTGTCTGCCATCAGTCTGTTTCTCTCCTTCCTCCCTTCTTCCTGGCCACAGCCTTTCTCCTCTCTGTCGCCATCCTTCTCCTTTCTGGCTCTTCCCTGTAGACTCTGTCTCTGTCCCTCCCCCTCCCCCAAGTCCACATCCGGCAGGTCACTCATCCAGGAAGGTGATGAGCAGCCTCAAGGGCGGCCTACATGCTCTCAGCCCGGGTCCCTTCCCCAGGGCCTGCCGGCCCAGTGGGGGCTCCTGGGACACTTGGATGGGGCACCTAGGCCACATGACCCTAAAGGACACCTACGGGCTGGGAGGGAGAGGCAGGACAGGCCCTGAGCGCCGCTGGGTCCCCTGGTGAGGCCACAGCACAAGGAGGGGCTGGAAATGGCCTTCCTTCCTCCCTCTTCTTCCTCAGCACTCTTCTCTTCTTGCCCTCCACTTTCTCTCCTTCCGCTTTTCTGCTCTTTCTGCGCCCCCTTCCCTCTGCCCTCTGCATTTCTGAGAGCTTGCTTTTTCTATCCTTCTGTCTTCCTCTCTCTTCCCCTTCCCCATCCTGCCTCCTCCTCCTCTTATCGATCAGTCTCCCCAGCTCCAGCCAACACCAAGGCCTTGGACTGTACTCACAGTCTTGCTTTGAAATTTATTGCCCAGTAAACGAGGCAGCAGATGGAAGTCTCTGCCACCCTACCGCCAACCCCCACGTCTCCTCATCCCCACCAAAGCCAATCTAGACGCCAACGTCGTCCATCAAACGCACCAATATGTGGTTATTTATAGGCCACCCTCTTCCAAGATTTTTCCTTCCCTCTCTTTTCCTCCTCTCTCTCTTTTCTCTGAGCTTCCAGCACTGAGGAGCAGAGAGGGGGGACGGTCATCCCTCGGATTCTAGGGTAGGGGGCGTAGAAGTGTCTTGATTGGAAATGAATTAATTAGAAGTGAGGCTCTTCAAGTCTCCAAGTTGGGTTATTTATAGTGTTCAGTTAATTTTGATAATTAACACTGGGGAGGAATAGCGAGTTCCGGGCAACGCGGTGCCCGCCAACAGAGACGCGCTTTCCGCCCGCCAGTCACCCCGCCCCACCCCGCACTGCTCTATTTGGGCTCTGACAAAATAGGCTGCCCCCACCGTGGAGTCCCCAGGTCTCCCAAAAGTAGAGCGATGAAGGGGAGGCCAAAGGCACAGGGCCTCGGGGACTCTGGCTGTCGGGGACCCTGCCTTGGATCTTCCAGCCAGTTGGGATCAGGCCAGCGCCCCCTTCCTCTCCTGGCCCAGTGTCCTGGGGAAGCAGGTGCCAGGCTGGTCTGCGTGGCATTCAGCAGCATAGCCCACCGACTGGGGGCAGTGGGAGAGGCTGCACCCGAAGTCTGCACAGCGACACCCCTTTCTTCAACCAGGGAGAGAGAGGCCAGACTAACCAAGGTGACAGAGCCGGAGATGGCCAGACAGCCACCAGGTTCAAGAGAGACAGATGGAGCAGGATTCTCCGGGAAGCAGGGGCTTTTGACTCAGAGCCTGCTGCCTGCTTGGGGCAGGAAGGGTACTCGGGAGAGGGGTCGGGGCCTTCAGAGTTGGCCCCCATGTGTCTGGCCAGCTCCGTCTCTACCCACTTGCTCCCCGCAGCCCTCTGCTGCCCTCTAACTGACCGGTCAGCATTTTGAGCCCCAGCACCCAGGTCATGCATGCTCCTGTGCCCCAGTCCCCTCAGCCGGGAGGGTCCTCACAGCCTTCCTCAGGGCTGCCACCCTTGCTCAAGACGACCTCACATTGTGCCTGCTCTGGGCCTTTCTCTCCTGGTCTCCCTCACCTTGCTTGTGGGAGTCTCCTGGGACAGAGAGAGCTGGTGAGAAAGACGGGGCTCGGGGTGGTGGGCACAGCTCACAGGTAGCGCGTTTGCCTGGCACGTGCAAGGGCCCAGCACCTCAGTAAAGGAGGGGCTGCGAAGGCCTGGGCCTGGATTCTGAAGGGCCCAGAGGGCCCCGCTCTGGAGTCTGGCCCCTTCCCTGGAAGCGATGGGGAACCGTGTTCTTGTGGGGTGGCTCACCAGGCAGGGACAGGGACCGAGTCCCCACCCCCAGCGGGGCAGGCGGACCACCCAGCGCAGGTACAGGAAAGGGTGGGCGGCCTTGGCTGTCCCCGGCCAGCCTCCTCTCCCCCTGGATCGAGCGCAGAGGCGGTCCGGAACACGGACAGGAACTTCAAACACGCTCTCAGAGGGAAGCTCCATTCCAGGTCTGCCAAGGGCTGGAGCCAGACCGGAAGGGGGCTCTGTGTGCAGGGCCAGCTCCCGTGCTGTCATTCCTGCAGCCCGGCTAGCCCCACCTCCTCCTTCCCTCCTGCCCTGTGGATGTCTCAGGCTTCTCACCAAATCCCCCCCCCCAGCGGCCTTGCCCCTCTCCTCTCCTCTGCACGCCCCCCGCCCCACTCTCTGAGAGACAGAGAAGGCAACAAGGCGGACCCTGCTTCCCACCTCCCTAGCTTTTCCACAGTGTGTGCTGTGTCCGCTCAGGGTCCCCTCGTCCCCGCCCTGGCCGATCGGCTTCTCAGGGCTCCCTGCTCAGCACCTGGGCTCAGGACCTGAATTCTCTGTGTGTGACTCCAGCCCTCCCTGGGGACAGCGAGAGGGGACCTGGCAGCTCCAGGGCAGGCCCCTGACCCCAGGCCACCATGGCAGACCCTCTGACACCTCGGAGTGCTTTGCCCTCGCTTTTCAGCCCAGCAGCCTTCGGGGAGCTGCTGTTCAGTCTCTGGCTTCCTCTGAACAGAGAGCATATTTTTAATTAAAGTGGAAAAAGGGCTGAAAATCTGTTCGCATTTAATCATCTTGACGACCTTTTTGCTTAAGAGTTTCCAGCTGAGGGGGGAGTGCTGGGGAGGGGAGGCAGAGGCATTTCTGAGCGGGCCTGGGTGGGCAGGGGGAGGGCGGCCCTGTGGGATGCGTAAATGGAGCTGGAGGGGAGGTGGTGGGAGGCTCTGAGTGCCGACTCAGCACTTCCTCCGCCATGGCTCCTCCTGAGGTGCCCGCCCCCCCCCAGGCACCCGGTGGGCTGAGCAAGAACCCCAGGGAGTGGGGGCAGGGCGGAGAAGCAGGGCTGGAGGGGCCCTGCAAGTGGTCACACAGAGAGAACCCCACCACCTGCCTCCCCACCTAGGGCCCTCTTCCCACGAGGTGCTGTGACTGCTTTACTGCCCCTCTCCTCGCCCCCCGCCAGCCCACTGGAGTGCGGGGTGCCACTGGGCCTCAGTTTCCCCAACTGGACTTAATGTCTGGGCTGCCTTCCACTTCTGAAGTCTGACTCCCACCCTAGAATGTGTAACGGGAAACCTCGGTGCAAAACACTCCTATTTGGGGAACCCCTTATACCCCAAGGTCTCCAAGGCTGTGCCCTGTGGCTCTGCCCTAAGACAGGAGAGGAGGAGAGAGGAGAGGAGGGGAAGGAAGAAAAGGAGAGGGGAAGGGGAGTGGAGGGGAAGGGAGAGGAGCGGGCCATGGGCATTCCTCTCCAGGTTCCAGAGAACTGTACTGCCCTCTCAGAGTAGGGGAGTGTCCCTGGCGAGGGCTCTGTCCCCCTCAGACTAGAGTGTCCCCGGGCCAGGGCTGTACATTCTCCTTCCTCCGGGATGGTGGTCCTTGGGCAAGTGGAGTTGACACTGGAAGGGCTGGCACAGAAGGTGCTGGGGCCCATCCTCTGCCCTGACATCTCTAGCTCCGTCGGGGGTCTCCCCAAAGAGCACCCCCCACCGCGAGTTGGCTGGGGCTGGGAAATGACATTCCTCCTTCAGTACCTCCACCCTGGTGGCTTGTGTCCACAGCAGCAGGCAGCATGACTTAGTCCAGACTCTACGTCCATGGCCTTTGCCTCCCCGCTGGAAACCAACCCAGACAATCGCACTTGACCCCAAGTCCCAGACACGCCAGAGTGCAGATAAGCTCGGCCTGGAACGGCCCTTCCTCCAGGGATTCCCGTGGGAATTTCGCCGGAGCCCAAGGCCTAGCAGAGTTCTGGCTCTTATCTGCAACCGGAAGGACCCCGGGCCCAGTCTCCAAGGCCGAAATGTCCTCTCACCCCTCTGTGCTGTCGGCCCGCAGGCCAGAGGCCACCTCAGTAACAGTGTAGAATTAGGAGGCTAATTGACAAGCGTCCCTTCCCCTGACTTCCCATCACCTTGACACCCGATACTTCTGGACTCCTCGAAGTCAGTTCAGCCTGTTAGCATCTGAGGTCTGTCTTACAGATGAGGAAACAGGCTTGGGGCAGGGATGGGACTGGCCCAAGGCCACACAGCAAATAAATACCTGGTCCACGGGCGCCCCAGCGGCCCACCGCTCCTCTTCCGCTTGCTGGTTCCCGCCGCTCCAGCCGCGGTTTAGCCCTACTGAGTTCTCCTTTAGAACATCTCGTCCATCCTTGAATGCGGGGCACAAAGTAAGAGTGACCACTGAATCCTTCAGAATCCTCGGGTGCGGGGAGGGTCAGAGTTTTGGGTCGGGAAGATTCTCCTAGTGGAAGGGAAGGCCAGGAGAGGAGGATGTGCCCAGGACGGAGGGGAGAGGCTGCAGTGGCCGCCAGAGTCAACGAGACGCCCAGCCAGGACCCCCGTGTCTCCCCTGCGTTCTTATCACGAGGCCCGGAACCCCAGGCAGTGGCCTCGTCCTGCAGGACCCAGACCCTGGGGAGGACCAGGTCCCTACCACCGACACTGGAAAGAATCGATCCCATCTTGGGGCACCTGGACAGCGCCAGGCAGGAGGCGGCCTTTGAAGGATGCAGATAGGAAGACAGAAGCCTTCTACCAACTCTACCACCAACTCTGCTGTGATGTCAAAGGAAGAGAGAGGCAGCTCTTGCGGAGGCCCCCTGAGATGGGAGATGCCGGGAATGTGGGTCACATGGGGCTCCTTGCAGGGAGGGAGAGGCCTGGGAGGCGGGGGAGGGAGGGCACTGTGCAATTGGCCCACTTTGATGCTCGAGTGAGTCTAACTGGACTCTAACGTTGCTAATTCCTCCTACCCCTGTGGCCACTAATTCAGCTCAGGAGCAGAGCAGCCCGGGCCCCACCCTGTGCCCTCCCTGGACAGGCCCCCCCTGGTGGCCAGAGGAATCAGCTCCCAGGCAATCCCTGCAGCGCGCTTCAAAGCCACCACGGCGGCTCCTAATGGGGACAGCAGGTTTCACTTACCTTGCCTGGCCGGCTGCCCGGGGCAGATGGGATGCAGCTGGCACGGCCCTCACTTCCTCCTTCCCTTGGCCTTTCTCTCCCACAGAAATCCTTGTCTCGACGCCCACCTCTCACCCCTCTGTGCTTGGACTTGGAAGTGATTCATTCCCTTGAGGCAGTAGTGATTCTGGAATGCAGGTGGGGGGTGTGCGTGTGTGTGGAGATGGAGCCCCCCGCCTCCCCACCCCACACAGGGCTGCTTGGGCTGGAGGGCTGGAGGGAAGGAGCGAGCTGGGAATGGTGTTAATGACAAGGAGTGTGACAGTGCAGGGCCGTGAGCAGAATGGTGGGACGGTAGCAGGTGGTACAGCTTCCCTCGGGGGCCCTTGGGCCAGTGGCTTAACCTCCTGAGCCTTGGTCTCTTTGTCTGGAAAATGGGATCATCTCGTGGGATTGTAGTGGGGACAAAGGGAGTTCCTGGTGCAGTTTTCTGGCCCCTAGGAAGACTGAGGGGTTCGCGTTCTCACTGTGTGCCCTCCCATTCCTGCTTGGAACAGGGTGGCAGAGGCAGGCTGGCTCCCGGGTGAAAGGGGCCCAAATGGAATGTGAGGACAGGAGCTGTGTTGGGGCAGGGGACAGTGGGGCGGGACAGGGAGGGCATGCAGCTCTCACTGGGAGCAGGAATCCCAGCAGCTGCGACGGTGGGGACTGGAGAAGGCAGGTGGCTGCAGCCACAGTGATGGCCTGATGGTGATCGCTGGGGCTGTTCTGGGGGCGATGCTCGTGGTCACAGTGGTCACGGTGTGCTGCTAATGCTGATGGCGGTCATGGCCATGATGATTGCGAGTGCTGCTGATCATGGTGGCTCTGGGGTGGCTATAGGTGGCCAGGACGGTGACAGTAGTGGTGACGATGGAGAAGGTGATGCTTACGATCACAGTGGTTTTAGCCGTCTGGTTCTGGTGTAGATGACTGTGGTCATGTAATGCAGATGTCCCGGCAAAGAAAATCTCCAGTATGAGCAATCCAAAGTGTCACATTATACAATACCCTTCACAGAAAATGACTAACACACTAGAACATCAGCTTTGTGAGTGTAGCTGCCTTTGCTCGCTACTGAGTCCCTGGTGCCTAGAAGAGTGTATGACTTATAGTAGGTGCTCAGTAAACCCACACTGGATGAATAAAAGGAAACTGCATCTTTCCTGCAATGAACACCGTGTTTATTCACATGGCCCTCACCATGACCGTTCAAAATTCCCACTGTACAGATGACAAAACCAAGGCCGCGAGATTTGATACAACTTGCCTGTCTTCACTGGGTTGAGCAATGGGCGTGAGGGAGCTCAGCATCCTTATCTGGGCCTGTCTGACTCCCTGTACAGTGCTCTTTCTTCTGTATCCTTGATGGCCCTCTCTCCACCACCACTCAGCACTACACCTCAGTCTTGGGCTCCAGCTTAATCATAGAAATCCTGCTAATAATAGTAACCATTGCTGTTTGTAATTGTTCAAGTAAGGCTTAAATGATCAAGACCATGGAAATTATTAATAACCCAGGCCCGCGTGGTGGTGTGGGTCATATTAAAGTGTGTTGAGATGGATAACCTTGGCAATAATAGTAACTGGGGTCATAAATTAATAACAGGCGTATTTAAATTAATGCCACACTGTCGATACCCTTGGTAGTACGAGGAACGACGCTGCTGTTAGTACTAATGTTGCCCCTTCCTGCCTGCTGTGAACTCAGTGGAGGGAGGCAGGGCTGTAAGAGCAGCAGCAGCAGGAGACATCTTAGATGTCATCCCTGTCCCAGAGGGAGGAGAAAGTCCTCAGGGATTCCTGCAGTGGTGCCCACTCCCTGGCCTTCTACGCCTCATCTTGGGGGCCCATGAATAGTTGATACTGGAAGCCGCAATGTCTACCGGTGCTTTGGGGGCTGTCCCCTGGACTTTGTTGGTTACACAGGAAAAAATCACAGGTAGATTTATTCCCCTGTGAGTAGATAAAAACTTCAGTTGCTCTAAAAATGACCCACCAACAGCAACGGGGCCCTTTGTACGAGCCCTCTTGGTCCCCTTGTCCCTACCACTTTTGGGGGAGTGCCTGCTAGGCAACCCTCCCTATCATTTAAGAGGGGCCTTGCAGACGAGCTCCCCTAAATCTACGTGCTCGGGCCCAGCGTCTAGGAATCAGGAAAGGGTACGGATAGGCAGGGGTGACTGTGAAGGGGGGACGGTACTTTCCACCAAAGATTGGCGGCACATTCCTGGGTTGGCAGCACCTGTGATTTGACCTGCCACAATTCCTAGAGTACGACAACTGTGGCCCTGGGGACAGCCGCATATCATGGACCAGGCTTCCCACTGACTGTGTACCAGACATTCATATTGGAAACATGGTCCCGGCCCTCAGGGGCTCATGCACTCGGGAACGCTCACAGTCCGGTGAAGTCTGTATTGTTGGGGATGCGGCTATGGGTAGGTGTGTGTGTTCAGGAATGTGTGTGCACTTCGTATGACCGGATACATGAGGGCACAGGCACATACATAGGTTGTGCGTGCCTGGGTTTCACGTGCACACCTGTGACTCTTTCAAATCCATCATTTGAGAATTCAAATGAGGTTGGGATGGACTCCACCTTGAACATCCCCTTGCACACTATTAGGTCCGGCCACCTGCACCCCGGGCCCGGAGATCCCCGCACCGGGAGAGGGAGGCGACGGGGTGGGGCAGAGAGGGCAGCAGGGTTTCTTGCTGAGAACGGCGGCGGGGTAGGCAGCCAGAAAGCAGCAGCAGCGTCTTATCCAGAGGCCGGGAAGGCGGCTAAGAGCGAAAGGAACGCCAGCCGCAGCAGGACGCCATGGCCCCTGGGCCCACAGCGCCGGGGACGCGCGGGCTGGGCATCGGGTGGCGGACCGGTGGGCCGGTGGGCCGGAGAGCGCAGACGCGGTGGCGGCGCGGCTCCCCGCAACTCCCGTCCCCTCCTCCTCCCGGCTCCCGCCCGAGGCGGTGGGGCGGGCGGCGGGCGGGCGCGGTTCCGGGGGTGGGCGGGCCGGCGGGGAGGAGGCGGGGCCGCCGCACTGGCTTCGCCCAGGCGCGGCCGCCGGCAGCCAGAGCGAGCGGAGCCTCGGCCGGGCCAGCTCCGGCGGGCGCGCGAGCGCAGCGCAGCCCCATCCGCCCGCCCGCAGAGCCGACCGAGCCGGACGCCGAGCGCTGCCGCGAGAGGCGGGCGAGCCGGGCAGGTGCTGCGGGCCGCGCCATGGACGGGCCGCGCCTGCTGCTGCTGCTGCTGCTGGGGGTGAGTCCGGCCGGGATAGGAACCCCGAGGGGAGCCACGCGCCATCACCAGCAGACAGCGGAGCGTCAGAGTCCCTCATGCTGGGAGCGGGTGGCGGGCCGGGACCTCCGATGCCGAGACCCACCGGGAAGCGTCCGGGAACCTCGGAGCGCACAGGCAAACCGAAGTCCCAGGGTGGGGGTGCGGGCTGACCCGCGCTCGGGTGCCGGCTCGGGTACCGCGGGGCGGTGTGGGGAGCTGGGAGGGGCTCGCGGGAGGGGCAGGGGGCTCTCGGTCACCTGGGCTCTTGGGAAGGCGGCACCTGAATGCCGGGATCCTGGGGGGACTTCCCTCACAGCATCTCAGGCTCTGGGGAGTCCTGGACAGAGCCGAGGCCAGGCAAGGAGGAGGAACGAGATGGGGCCAAGAGACATGGGGGCGAGGGGGACCGCGGCGGGGACGGAGACCAGCGCTGGAACAATGGGGGAGGAGGTTGCAGAGACTGGAGGCGGAGGGGACCCGGCACGGACAATGGGGACCGGCCAGACAATAGGGGGGAAGGTCGTCGAAGAGATGTTGAGGAGCGGACAGGGGTTGAAGAGAGTAGATAGAAGCGGGTTAAGGAGAACAGAAGAGAGAAAAGGGCAGGCGAGGTGCGGAGATGGAAGCAGAATGGGCAGCGGAGTGAGCAGCGATGCTAAAGTGGCCGGGCCCCGCCTGCCCGCGGGGGGACAGTGGAACCAAGACAGCGCGCAGGACCGACGCTCCCCGCGCGCGCGTCCGGCGCCCTTCCTCGCGGCCTCGCCCAGTCCGGGAATTGCGGCCGGGCACCCCGGGGCGGGCCGGGAGCGTGCGCCTTGCCGGGGGCGGGGGGGACCTGCGCCCCAGCCCACCTCGGGGTCCCCCAGCCGGGTGGGCTCCTCTGACAGCGCGTTCACACGGTGCGCGGCGGCGGCCGCGCAGGGGGCAGCCGGTTTCCCCCGACCCCTCCTGGCCGCAGTCACCGCGCAGGGTGCGGAGCGCAGGGACGCTCAAGGCGGCGATCGTCCCGGCCGCGCGCAGCTCCCGGCTGTGCAGACCCCAGCAGCCCGCAGGGGGCACTGCGGGGCTCCGGACGGCCCTCCGCAGCCGGACCCCAGCCCCTCGCGCCGCGCGCCCGGCTCCCCAGCCTGGCCCGGTCGCGATCTGACCCGCGCCTCACCCGGGGTTCCGCGCGGCTCGGTCCTGTCCCACCAGGTCCAGAGGCACCGGCGGCAGGTCCTCCGCCTGAGCACGGAGGTCCAGATATTCAGGAGATGTGACCGGGTGCACGGCCTGGAAGGCTGGCAATGAAAGTGGCATCCTCCCTCTCGCTGCCGACTTCAGCTTTCACCCGAGGCTTGAACCCTCGAGTCCCCATTTTACGGACAAGGAGACTGAGGCTCTGGTAGCTTTTAAAGGACTTGGCTAAAATCTCACAAGGCCGTCGGGCCAGCAGAATCCCCCATTCGCAGCTAGGTGGTCCCCCATCTCCCAAGGGGGTGGCCGGGAGGCCCAGCTCGGCCTAGGAGCTGCGTTTCACTCGCGGCTGGGGTCGACACCCTGGAGTCAGGTGGCGGTGGACAGAGACCTCTCTCGGCGCTGGCCCCATCGCGGACGCTCAGCGCTGGTTCCCTGGAGCCGTCAGTACTTGTGGCTTCGTCTGGGGACCTGGGAGTGACTGCGGGCGCATTTGCTGGCTGGAGATGGTTCTTGGGCAGGGTTGGGGCAGCAAGTGGACCAGAGAGCCGGAGAGGGGGATCGAGGTGGCCGGTAGTGGGGATGGCGGCGGGGCGAGGGCGCAGGCTCGGGACCGGGCAGGAGAGGGTGTCAGGAGTAGAGAAAAAGCCAGGGAGAAGGGCAGCTGGGCTCGGGGGTGGGGGACCCCGCGCAGACCTGCGGGCCGCGGCCGCTGCTCCTCCGGGGTCGCTCCGCCCGGGCCGGCGTTGCGCAGCGCGGCGTCCGAGTTTCTTCCTGGGCCGCGGCGTTTGCTGAAACCGGAGCGCGTCTTGGCGGGTCGGCTGGCGGGCCGCGCCGGTAATGGAGGCACTTTGTCATTCAGCCGTCTGTAACCAGAGACGCCGCGCTCGCTGGCTAATGCGCCTAGAGGGACGCAGCGAGAGGGCAGCAAGTGGGCGGCGCGAGCGGCCGGGCTGGGGTGGAGGGTGGGTGCGTGGGGAGGTGGGGAGGCAGCCGGGGCTGGAGGGGTCCCCACCCCTGTCCCTGCCCCGTCCGCTCCAGCGCCTCGCTGCTTCCCTAGAAGACGAGATAGGGAGGCGGGAATGATAAAACACGGTATGTGCCTACTACGCGCCTTGCGCTGCCGCTGCCGTAGGTACTTCTGCAGCGTTGTTTAATCCCCAGGAGGTCCCATTTTACAGTTGAGGAAGCTGAGCCCTCCAGACTCAGGCACAAGAGCAGGCTCCCCCAGCTAGTAAGTAGCAGCTGGATTCCTGGAGGTTTGGCTGGCTCTTACTCCGCCCTCCTTAAACTGACTTCTGAATGGCTGCAGGAGGTGTGACCCTGGATTTCCACCAACCCGAGGTGTTAGCCTTTGGCTCCACTCTTAGAACTGAGTCGCTTCGCTCCATGCAGAGCGGCAGAGCGTGGGTGTGCACACACATATACACACACACACACACACACACACACCCATCTTCCTACAGCTTTATCCTAGGTAATGAGGCTAACCGCTATCCAGAGGCGTGGGGAGCATTGCCAGGGGTCTGTGTCCACCTCTAAAGACTCTTCAGACACCTGAATACTCCTACCCCACGGCACCATGCCCCAAGGAACCCTTGCTGAAGGTGTGTGATGTCAGGACTGAGCCTGGGGAAGCATTCCCTACATTTTTAGATACTTCCAACTTGCTTTCTATTCTGCTCAATTTTAAAAACAAACATTCTTAAAAGTCTATTTGCTCCGGGTTGGGGATTTAGCTCAGTGATTAGAGTGCTTGCCTTGCAAGCACAAGGGCCTGAGTTCGATCCCCCGGCACCACACACACACACACACACACACACACACACACACAAGTCTATTTATTCCAGGCTCTTACCGCCTTCCATGAAAGCCCTGAAATGGCAATAAATAAATGAATAAAAAGATTGTAAGCATTCTGGAAAATGGGAACTCATTCTATCAACTTGGAAATGAGCGAGTGTAATAAATATAAGTTTCAGGGAAATGTGTGTGTCATTTTAATACATGGGTCATTTAGGATCTGATTTTGGAGCCATTGGCCTGAGCTGTAGTTACCCTCCCTGCTTGGCTAAACGCTTCTCTCCTGCTAGGATCAATCTGGGGTCAGCAGCCCAGACTCCCTGAGATGAGCTACTTCTTTGATAAGTAGCATTTGTGTATCCCTACTGTCCACCATACCTATTTGCGTACATTTTTTCCACTGATTTCCACAGAAACCTATGCAGTAATCATTGCCAACCCGATGTTTTAGATGGGAAAATGGAGGTTTAGGAAGATCAAGTCACATACTATTAGGTCGCAGATCTGGGATTTTATGGTAGAGGGAACATAAAACCGGAAACACGTGGTTACCAATTATGTGGCCCGCACTCCAAATACAAGTCTGGAGAGAAGAGCGAGGAGCAAGGGCAGGAAGAGCAGGGGTTTTTCAGCAGAGGGGCTCACTCACAACTACCACACTAGACGGACTCCCTCAGCTATCCAGAGCCCCAGTCCCTCCCTACTGATCTTGGTTAACTAGAACATGGCCAAAGGCCACCAAGGCAATAGAAAAAGACAGTGGGAAAGAGAAAGAAGGATCCTGAAGTACTGTATATGATCAATCCGGCCTAAAAGGTTAGGGTGCTGGGGGAAGAAGGGGTGCTTCAGGTCAAGCTCTGCTAGCAGCCAGAAGTGACAGCTGACACCTTGAGAGGAAGAGTGGACAGAAAAACTACTTAAAAAGCTGACAGGAGCCCAGGCATGGTGGTGTGTGTCTGTAATCCCAGCTACTCTGGAGGCTGAGGCAGGAGGATTGCAAGATCCAGGCCAGACTGGGCAACTTAGTGAGACTGTCACTCAAATTTTAAAAAAGGGCTGCGATGGGGCACGGGTGGGTGGGGATTTAGCTCAAGTGGTGGAGTGCTTGTCTAGCAGGTGCTAGGCCCTGGTAGAATGCTTTCCTAGCAAGTGTGAGGCCCTGGGTTTGGTCACCTGTACCAAAATTAAAAAAAAAAAAACTGCTGGTGTAAATAGTGAGTCCAAGTCATGGGGAAACCATGAAGGTTTGTTCCGGAACAGAGAAGGGTGCGGCCACAGCGGAAAAGATAGCAGACACATCAGGGGAAGCCCTGGCTGATTACCAGCATGCCCTCGCCCTGGGAGACCTGGCCGTCAGGGGCTCTCCCCCACAGGCTTCTAGCGCATGCAGGCATAGAGAATCTCATGTTCTTAAAGTCCATAAATACACACACCGGTTCCTACTGTGTGCCAGCTACAGCAGTGTCCGGATGGGGACAGCCACAATCCCTGCCCTCAGGGAGCCGGCAGCCTCAGGCAGGAGTCTGCAAAGCATCGGGCCTGGTGGGAATAGGGAACAAGGCGCCCCGCCTAATCTGGGAGGAGACGGGGGTGACAGGACCACTTCCTTGAGGAAGCAGCATTTAAACAGAGCCCCAAGTGAGGAAAAGAAGTCGGAACAGGCCCTTCTGGAATCTGGCTCCAAGAGGAAAGCTTGCATCTGGGCTCCACAGGGCTCCTGGCCTGCAGATGTTCCCGCTGGTGGCACCCGAGCTTCCCCTCCTCTGCTGCCCGCACCTTCCCCACCAGGCTCCGACCAGCTGATCCTGGGTGGTCAGCCCACGTGTCCGCCTCCTCGGTTTCCTTCCCCACCAAGCCCAGGATATTTTAAAGGACCAGAGAGAAAGGAACGTCTTGCCATGGTGCCAGCACAGCAGCAGAGCCATGCCCAGAACAGCCTTGGAAACCTCTCTGCTCCCACGACCCGAGCCTGGACTTCTCAGTATCCAATGGGGGCTGCACACTCTGGAGCCAGCAAAGCAAGCTTTGGAGTTTTATTAGACATTAAGGTTTTTTTTTTTTAAGGAACAGAAATATAAAGCAATCCCTCTAGGGAACCTGGTGCTAAGTCGTTCCATCCCCCAGCAAAGGCGCTTCAGTGGCAGGAATCTGACTCCCCATTCCCCAGTCCAGCTCTGTTCCCAGCGGCCACTTGGGAGGACAGGGCCGGGGAGGGCTGGTCCTGGAAATCAAACCCTGGTGCAGCAGGGCTGCCGGGTGTGGAGAGCAGTTGGTGTTTCATTGGTAACAGGCGTCCCATTCTCCCTGTCTTGGTGCCAGACTCTTGCCCATCCGTTGGTCATTTGCGGGGCACCAAGCTGTCGCCGTCTCTGTCTATGGAGAGAAGAAGACTCTGAGTGGGAAATCGGGGCGGGCCAGAACCTCCATGCAGAGTCAGGATTGGAACTCAAGCCCCAGCCCTCGGTTCCTGGGCACAGACACCCCCCGTTTGGTATTTAAAATGTGGAATGAAGGCCCGGGAGAAGGCCCTGCTGGCCTTTGTTAGGAAAAAGCTCCTCCTCCGCGTAAAGGCAGCACTGCAGGTGTGAAGCTTAGTGAGTTCGGCTTGGACCAGATTTCAGCTCTGCTCGCCCCTTGGCTGGGGGCCCGTGCAGGCTGCAACCTGTCCAGCCATTCATGGCACCCGTTGTCGGAAGGGCCTCGCTGGGGCTCAGGCCGCCTTCCCATCTGGTGTATCCTCAGGATCCCAGGAGCAGCCCTAACCCCGAGGTGAACTCTGCAGAAGGGTAGCATCCGAGGCTCTGCCCTCACAACCCCCCCATCCCGGCAGCCTGTCAGGGCCACTGTTCCCCACCGCCTGCTTCCTGCCCACCAGCTTTGATGTGCCTAATGCCTCCCTGGTGAGCTCATCCCAGCGCAGGTGGTTCCAATAGACAGCACTAGGAGGGGGCGCTTGATCCCTCGGAAGACCCCCCTTCTCCCGCCAGTCTGACCCTCTGATCTCCCCGCCTAGGTGGCCCTCGGAGGTGCCAAGGAGGCATGTCCCACGGGCCTGTACACCCAGGGCGGGGAGTGCTGCAAGGCCTGCAACCTGGGCGAGGGTGTGGCCCAGCCCTGTGGAGCCAACCAGACCGTGTGCGAGCCCTGCCTGGACAGTGAGTACAGCGCGGCTGCGGGGACGGGGAGGGGGATGGCGGCGGGGCAGCGTGCCCGGAGGAGGGCGCCACTGTCGGCCTGTGCAGGGGAGAAGTTGACAGGGGATGAGGGAGCAGAGGAGTGGGGGGGATCCCCACGGTGCCCCTTCCCCGCCCCCCAAAGCAGCGAGGCTGGTAGAGGAGTGTGGCCGAGAAGCTGATGCTGAGACCAGCTAAAAATATCTCCCGCACTGCAAAATCAATGGTTGCGACTAACCCTCTGTGTGTTTGGGGGGAGGGGGAGGAGGATCACATCCTGGCGCCCGGAGACTGACCTTGGGGGCTCCTGGGAGGGCGTGGCTGCCCCTCCCCCAGGCTGGGGAAGCAGAGCTTTCCTGAGGCGGCAGTGAGGGGGCGCAATGAGGATGCCCTTGCTATGGGGCGACATGGGGTGAGGGAGGCAGGTCTGGACCCCTCGGCCCGTTTTGTCCGAGCTCTGTGTTCTTTGGAGTCAGGAGTCTTTCCCCGACTGTTGCCAGTCAGATTCTGCATCTAGCTGGCATTCAGGGTCCACCTGGGTGCCTGGAGGGAACCATACCCCGCTTACCCTTCAATCCGCTGGGAGGAAGAGACGGAGCTGGGAACGCTGAGTCCATCTGCCAGCCTGGCCTCTCCCCCTCCACCCCAGTCTGTCTGCCTTCAGGCAACCCCAACTCCTGGTGTCCCCCAGACAGTGTCTTCCTTCGTCTGGGCTGTGGTTCCTGTAGCCTCTTCCCTGCAGCAGGACACCTGACCTGCTGGGAGGTTTGCCACCTTGCTGTGGGGTCTACACAGATCGGCACCCCAGGGCATGGCTGGTGCTGGACCCGCTGAAGTCTGCCTGTCTCATCGGGTACCCTCCAGCCCCGGACTCTCCTCCCAAAGCCTGCATCCTCTAGGGTGGGCACCTGCTCCTTCTGCCAGGGGCTCTTGGGGGCTCAGCAGAGGGGCATCTGTGAAGGAGAGGAGAGGCCAGAGCCAGCACACCCGAGAGGCAGCTGTGGGACCCCGCTTCCCCGCCCTTCTCCTCCGGCTGTGTTAACAGGCTGCCTTTACAAGCCCGCTTTATGGGCTAGAGACCCCAGCGGACTTTCCCTCGATCCTCAAAACGTTTCCACAAGGAAACCGATTAAGCTTCTGCCTTCATGCTCTGCCAAGAAAACCCACATTTTTCACACCACCTAAAAACCACTCCCAGGAGTTTGCTGCTAATTCCTGCGTTTTCCCAGGAGTGGCTCACCCTTCCCTGCCAGCGTGACCGCACCCACCCCGGCCACGTGCCTGCCAGATAGGACGCTCTTGTCTGAGTGCATCGGACCCCCTGCCGTGGCTGTTTGGGTTTGGAAATCCTTTCTGCTGGTGACTGTGTCCCCACCAGCCAAGTTCACTGTACTTATTGCTGCCCACCCATGGGACTCAACCTTTATAGGGTCCCTGCTACTTGTTGAGTGCTTTACCGCTGAGCTTCATTTATTCTTCACTGAGGTCTTGTGGGTGGAGATAATATGCCTGATTTTACAGAGAAAGAAAAGCAAAAGCTCAGAGAGGTTAAGGAAAACACTCAAAATCACACAGCAAATAACTGATGGAAACAGACTGGAATCTGCCAGTTGCCTAGGAAAAGAAACACAGGGTAGGGCTCCTCTGCCAGAGGGTCTCCAAATGGGGTGTCCCGGGCTCTCTTCCCTCGGTGGCTTCTTCTTTCCCCTACACGCATTTCTGCCCCTGAGCACTTCTTCGCCTCCCCATCCCACTACCAGGACCCCCCAGGTGCCTGAATCCTTCCATCCTGGCTTCCTGCCCTTAGAGCAAGGACAGGTCCTCCTGGATTCCGAGTGTCCCAGAAGGTCCCACCCAGGCCGGAAGGAACCAGGCGGGTCAGACTGTGCCCCTTCCTGGCCCCCAGCGCCACGAGGAGAGGACCCCGGGGGCACCCCCCCCTCAGGGCCAGCTCTAGCGCCAAGGGTGGGAAATTCCACCATCTAGCTCTGGCCGCCGCCCTTCCGCAGCAGCAGAGCTCCCGTCCTGGAACAGAGAGCAGGGCGGCTGAGGCAGGAGGCTCTCTAAGGAAGGCCTGCCTGCCTGGGCTGGGTTCACAGCCCAGCTCTGGCCCGCCCGGAGAGCTGAATGGGAACCAGCTCAGCTTGTTCCTTAGTCGTGCTGGGATCCAGGGTGCAGGGCTGGGGAGCTCTCCAAGACGGTCTGCCAAGGAATTCACCGGCACCAGCTGGGGTCCCCGGGAAGCCTCAGGCCAGGCGCTTCTGGGGCCTGGGGGATGGGGTTCCTGGCCCCCTTCCCAGGCAGGCGGCTGCCACCAGCCTCCACAGCTGGGATCCGGGACTTAGGGAAGAAGGTGGGACTCGATGAGGCGGCGAAGCTGAAAGAGCAATCGAGCACCCTGGCGAGCGACGCGGAGGGAGGGCCGCCCGCCCCTGCGCCCCAGATGCCGAGAAGCAGGCGGCGAAGTCCCTCCTCCTGCTTCCCCGCCGCTCCCTCTGCCCTCAGGCGTGACTTTCTCCGACGTGGTGAGCGCCACCGAGCCGTGCAAGCCGTGCACCGAGTGCGTGGGCCTGCAGAGCATGTCGGCGCCGTGCGTGGAGGCCGACGACGCCGTGTGCCGCTGCGCCTACGGCTACTACCAGGACGAGGCGACGGGCCGCTGCGAAGCGTGCAGCGTGTGCGAGGCGGGCTCGGGCCTCGTGTACTCGTGCCAGGACAAGCAGAACACCGTGTGCGAGGAGTGCCCCGACGGCACCTACTCCGACGAGGCGAACCACGTGGACCCGTGCCTGCCCTGCACCGTGTGCGAGGACACCGAGCGCCAGCTGCGCGAGTGCACGCGCTGGGCCGACGCCGAGTGCGAGGGTGAGCGCGGGGCGCGGGCGGGCGGGCTGGAGCCGGGCGAGGGCGCGCTCTGGGGGTCGCCAGCCGTCAGCCCGGCCTGCAGGCAGCTCTGCGGCTCGCACGGGCTAACCCTAACCCGGGGAAGAGACCCAAGGCAGGCAGGCCTGGGGCCCAGAAGCCCGAGGACACGGTGGGGTCGCATGGAGGGCTTTCAGCGCTGGGTTAGATGGGAACTAGGTGCGCCCACCTGGGCCAGATGCGGCCTCCAGGAGATGGGTGGTGCTCGGATGGGAGGAGGGAGTACCTGGGGAGAAGCATTCGGATCTCTGGTGGGTGACGACCCTCTCGGAGAGGTGGCAACACCTTTACGGTATGTCTGTCCCCCTGTGGCCGTGTGCCAGGAAGCTGTTTCCCTTTGAAAGCCAGCCACCCTGGGGTTGCCCCACTCTGAGCAGGCACGCAGCGCCTCCTACAGAGAGCCCCTGGTATGACGGGAGAGACAGACGAGGCTCCAGCCTCACAGGGAGGCTCGGTCCCAGCACCTAGTTCCCAGCTGGGGGAGAAGACAGTCCTGGCTTCGGAGGCGGCACAGCCTCTGCCTTCCATCTGGAGGAGCACGTAGATCCCTGGCCCTCGGGGAGCCTCCCATCTGGCTCCAGGCCTGGCATACCCGGGGCCTGCCCTCCAAGTCCTATAAGTGCCTGGGTGGAGAGGGCTTTGGGGCTGGGCTGAGGCTAGATGCACATTTGACGGCTTCCTGCCTGGGGAGCCGGTGGAGAGGAACGGGGCGTTAACCCCAGAGTGCTCTGTGGAGATTGCCCTGAGCCAGAGACGGGCAAGTGGCATCAGGTGCCAGGCTGAGCCGGGAGGGTGCTCGGCAGGCAGACAGCAGGCAGGTGGGCAGCAGCCTTCCATGGGCAAGTCCTGGCCAGCCAGAAGAGCCAGCCAAGGTGGTGGCAGGGCCAGGGCATCTGCTTTGCCAGCCACCTTGAAGGAGAAGGGCACCCTGAGGGGTGCAGTGGTCCCCATCCTGTTCCCTTTCAGCCCCGGCCTCTAAGGGTTAAGTATTAGCTCAAGGCAGAGGGTCCATTTCAGGAAGTGGAATCTGATTCTGGTTCTGTTGGCCCTTCCTTTCCCAAGTATACATTTCAGGTGTCAGTGTGGTGACTCAGCCACCTCGGGCAGAAGGGCCCCTCGCCCCGGTGAAGTTTAGGAGGGGCGGTCTGGTCCCTCTTTACACTCCCAAGTCGGCTAGCTCCCATCCCGGAAGTGGCTGTCAGGACCTGCCAGGGGCTTAGCGGGGTTGGAATGCTAGTGCCATGGTCACATCTGGATCTCATCCCGTCCCCACCGTGGGGGATGGAGAGGTGAGAAAAAGTGCCCTGGATGGTCAGCGCCATCTTTGCGCTGGTGTGTTCTCCCGTTTCTGTGATGTCTGATTTACCTCCCTGCCCCCACCCTTCTGCCTCTGAGCTTGGGGTTCAGTCTGCACTGAGCTGTATCTGCACCTCGAACCCCCTCCCAGAGCTGAGGTGGGGACAGGTGGGATGGGATAGTGGATGGCAACCTCTTCCCATTGCCAGATGGATGGATTCTAGAATGTGCTGAGAATGGGCACCTTTGACTGTCTCCATCTCAAACCCAGGAGGCCCAGAAGGCCTGTGGGCAGCTTTGACTCCAACTTGGGTGGGCACACTGGAGAGCAGGGCACCCTCCCCTTCACCCCGTTGGCATGTCCTATCTGTTTTCCCTCCCTGCCCCGGGCGTGGGAAGCGAGGACAGATTTGGTAGGTGACTCTGCCCAGGCAAGTACCCCGAGGCCGTCCAGGGCCCACAACCCCTAGCACTGCCCCTGGCTGGGTGGCAGAATGGAAAATCCCACCCGCTGGTGCCAGGAAGTGCCCGGGCCCCTGCCAGGGAGGCTGGCAATACCCAGCTGGCATGAGAGGGCCCAGGTGGGTGGCCGGGCACTGTCTCCCTCCCCCGCAGCAGTGGGCATTACCTGCCTCATAGGCCCTCTCCACTGGCAGCCCGCTTCCTGCCAAGGAGACCTTGGGCTACCTGGCACAGTCTTCTGTGGGTGGCCTGGCCAGGCTGTGTGGGGAAACCGAGGCTGGCCGCCGCCCAAGGACTGGCGGTAGGGACGAACGCCAACTGTCCCCAGTACTCGCAGCCCCTGCCTAGAGCCTCAGAGGTGGGAAGGGACCAAGTGCCCTTCTGTGCGGCGGCCCCTGCTCTTCTCCTCCAGCACAATCACACACACACACACATGCAAGCACGCCAGCCCCAGGGGCTCGGGAAGAAGCACAGGGGTGGGCAGACCCTCATGCCCAAGGCCCTTCTCCCCGCAGAGATCCCTGGACGCTGGATCCCACGGTCCACACCCCCGGAGGGTGCAGACAGCACCTTGCCCAGCACCCAGGAGCCTGACGCGCCTCCAGAACAAGACCTCGTGGCCAGCACAGTAGCAGACGTGGTGACCACCGTGATGGGCAGCTCCCAGCCTGTAGTGACCCGAGGCACCGCTGACAACCTCATCCCCGTCTACTGCTCCATCCTGGCTGCCGTGGTTGTGGGCCTTGTGGCCTACATTGTGTTCAAGAGGTGAGAGGGCGTGGTGGGTCCCAAGAGTGGGGACATTTGCGCTCAGGGAGGCCTTTGTGCTGACTTTGACCTGAAAACACAAACACCTTTTAAAATTTAATTTAATTTAATTTTTGATGGTCCTGGGGATTAAACCCAGGGCCTTCCTGCTCAGCTCTATATCCAGCCCCTTTTTTACTTTTTATTTTGGGGCAGGGTCGAGCTAAATTGCTCAGTCTGGGCTCGAACTTGTGATCCTCCTGCCTCAGCTTCCCAGAGAGCTGGGGTTAAAAGCCTGTACCATCATGCCCAGCTATGCCCATCTTTTAACTCCACCTCACATCAGGCTCCTCCCTGACTCCCACCTCCCCCAACAGTTTGTGCCCTTACCCCCTAGCCCTACTCACCCCGAAGTCCCAGGGTGTGTATGCATCCCTTCCCTGGCCCACATCACCCTTGGGCTCCCGTGGCATCCACGCCCAGAGACCCAGAATGTACAAGAACTGCAGGAAAGCATTTTAAAGTTTTAAATGCATTTCCATTTTTTATTACTTTATTTTTTTTTTTTTTGGTGGTGCCGGGGATCGAACTCAGGGCCTTGTGCTTGCAAGGCAAGCACTCTAATCACTGAGCTAAATCCCCAGCCCCCATTTTTTATTACTTTAAATCATCAAAGTAATACATGATTGTTTAGGAAAATTCCTCATCAGAATCTGTTTGGAGTGGATCTTCCCAACTACTTTCAGTGCAGTTTTTTATATAAACACGTGTATATAAAGCTTGTTATGCCATATGTAGACCTGCAGGTTTTTCTTAAAGTCTTGACGAGGTCATACTGTACACATTCTGCTCTGCACTTCTGCACTTACTCCGGCCCAGAGAGCTCTCCTCCCCAGACTATCTGATCATTTGTAACCAGTCGTTCAATAACAGAGAGACAGAATCGTTCATGTTGCGAGTCCCCTTGTGATCAGCATTTGGCTCCTTTTAGTGTTTTGTCATTGCCTATAACTGCGGAGGAAATCCTCGTGTATGTGGCTGTCTGCATGTGGGAGTATTTTGGAAGGGGAGGTTGGGAGAAGTAGCTTTCCTGAGAAGTTATCTAGTTATGCTCCACTCGTTCTGCAAACATTTACGGAATGCTTAGCACGTCCCCTACCCTCTGTGAGCTGTCCCTAGCGTGTCGCAGCCCTTGATGCTGTGACGCGAGCCCTCACCCTGGGCGCTGGCCTGTGCCCTGACTCCAGGTGGAACAGCTGGAAGCAGAACAAGCAAGGAGCCAACAGCCGACCTGCGAACCAGACGCCCCCGCCCGAGGGCGAGAAGCTGCATAGCGACAGCGGCATCTCGGTGGACAGCCAGAGCCTGCACGACCAGCAGCCCCACACGCAGACGGCTTCGGGCCAGGGTGAGTGGCAGCCAGGACACGGCCACCCTGGTTAAGATCAGCAGGGCTGCCGGGGCAGCAGGGTGGGGGAGCGGCTGGGGGAGGGGGAAAGGCGGTATCCTTTCCAGCGGGCGACCTGGAAATGGAAGCTTTTACAAGTCAGGGCATCCAGACTCATCAAGCTAATTGTCCCCCCTGGGGGCTAATTACCGCCCAAAGTAGCTGCAATTAGCCTCCTGCCCTGGACTTCTGGGGAATGAGTGGCCAAGTATGGACCCTAATTAGTGGCCCGCAGCCCGGCTGCAGGACACTTAGTTGCTACAGTTCTCTGGAGCTCAGAGTCTGCCGTGATTAACTGCTGAGAGGTGGGAGGGGTTAGGTGGCAGGAATGGTGCCAGGGCAGCGGGTGAGGAGGGGCCAGCATGTCCCTCCTCGGCCACCGAGACCTCCTCTTGGCCAGGCCTTGCTTCTGCAGTGGGAAGAGAGGGCTCAGCCTGGGGTCCCACGCCAGCCCCCAGCCCGCTGTGGGGAAAGGGGATGCAGGGCTGAGACTGACCCCGCTCTGGGTCCCCGCAGCCCTCAAGGGTGACGGTGGCCTCTACAGCAGCCTGCCCCCAGCCAAACGGGAGGAGGTGGAGAAGCTGCTGAACGGCTCAGCGGGGGGCTCGGCCGGGGGCACCTGGCAGCACCTGGCGGGTGAGCTGGGCTACCCGCCCGAGCATATAGACTCTTTCACCCGCGAGGCCTGCCCCGCTCACGCCCTGCTCGCCAGCTGGGCCGCCCAGGACAACGCGTCGCTCGAAGCCCTCCTGGCTGCCCTGCGCCGCATCCAGCGAGCTGACATCGTGGAAAGCCTGTGCAGCGAGTCCACAGCCACGTCCCCCGTGTGAGCCCACTGACCGGGAGCCCTCCCCTGTCCCCACATTCCAACAACTGATGCTCCAGCCGACCCCCACGGAGCCCGTGTCCCCTGGGGTGGGCCAGCCCGGCAGAGCTGAGCTCCCCTGGGCAGGGCCTCCGAGCTCGGGCCCCCACACCACAGCCCCGTCACACCTCCGTGTGGCTCCTGGCTTCGGATCACAGCCCCTCTTCAGCGAGAGAAGCGGCCTTCCCTGCTCCGCCCCGCCCCGCCTCACCTCCAGCCCTCTCCCTCCTCCCACTGCTCGGCAGGCAGCCCCTCCCACCTCAGCTCAGGGGGGCTGCCACCAGAGATGGTGTGGGGCAGTGACAAGGCCCCAGAGACTCAGAAGGAGGTCCTGAGGAACCAGAGCCATGGACTCTACACTGTGAAATTGGGGGGTGAGCGGCACTGTAGTAGCCTAACCCGCCCTCAGCCCCTAGCCCTCCTGCTGGCCTGCGATAAGAGATCAGAGGCCTGGCTGAGCTGCAAGAGCTGCAAGTCGGTGTGCAACCCTGTCCCCCCTTCCTCTTACACCTAGGATGGTGAGGCTCAGACAGAGGCAGTGACTCACCCCAAGCCACTGGGCCATGGGGAGGGGCTGTGCAGCCTGGCACTCTCCTCTCTGAGTGCGGGGCCTCAGGTTTGTGGAGGGCTGGGGGAAGAGTCCAAGTGGCCTTTAGAGAAACGTCTTAAAGCCAGGTCTGCTCCCCTGCACCCATCCAGGCCTCCGCGGAGCCCCTCTGGGGTGGGCTGCTTGCCCAAGGCCTGGCTCTCAGGCCCATCCACATGGGGTCAGGTTTGTGGTTTGTGGGAAGGGATGCTGCTGCCCTCTACCTGTCCCCCGTGGGCTTGTCCCCCAGGCTATTGGTGCCCCTTGTCCCGGCGCAGACCTGGAACCAACACTGGCCCCTAGAATCAGCCCTAGGGGTCAGGGACTAAGCCCCCCGCCGCCCTTGCAACACATACACACACACACACAGAGGATGAGACTTGTGCTCTGCTCCCTGAGTCCCCTCTCGGGCCGAGGACTGGTCCCTGCCAGTGCAGCACCTCAGTGGCGGTGAGAGCTGAACTCGGCAGGGCTGCCTTCCCCCCGGCCCTGGTGGGCCAGGGACTGCTGAAGCTGGAGCTGGTGTCTGTCCGTCTTCCAGGGGCCTGCGTGGAGGAATGCTCCCCGCCCCTTCCCACGGCTCGGCCTTGGCTAGGCCCAGAGGTTGCGATGAAGAACAGCAGGCCGGTGGTGTGGGAACGCAGTAAGAAGGAATCGAGTTGGACTTGTCGCCTCTATGGCTTTCTCCCAAGCTTAGAGGACCCTGCAGAAGACCGTTTTCTTTACGCATGGCTAGAAAGTGGCCATGGGTCTCAGTGGCGTTTTCACCCCCTCCTTGGCCTGTTCCCTTTTGCTTGCTGTTGGAATGAGTGTGGCCCCCTCTATTTAGCATGAAAGAGCCCAGGCAGGGTGTGCACAGACAACCGCCCCCCCCGCCGCCCAGGGCTCTCCCAAGCCTGCATTAGGGACTAGGACCGTTGCACTAAGTGGTACTTGGTGACCTCAGTCTGGGGCGAGAGGAAGAAGCCCAGCTGCTGGCCCCTCACCCGAGCACCCAGGGTATGGGACAGGCTGAAGGTATTTATTTTCCTGCTCCACAGCTGGGGAGGGACTCAGGGGCTGCGAGTATGTTTTAGCATGTGTTTGGTTCGGGGGCTCTGCCTGCCTCCCTTGGGCTGCAATGGGACCTTTCTGGCCCTGCGGCTGGGGGCTGCCAGCTCCAGACCTGTCACCAACCCCGTCAACTCCCCCCTTGCATCCTGTGTAATCATTTCTTGGGCCCTCCTGAAGCCCACACATAGAACATAAGTGATGAAAATTAAATAGCAGAGAAAGAAAAAGAGTGCAGAGATTTTCTGGGCGTATTCGCCATTTGAGTTGTCTGGGATCGTGTGTGTTTCGGGAGCTCCAGGTGTAATTGCCAACTCAGTGAGTTCTTGTCCTTTTTCCCTCCACCAATCTGGGAAGTCCTAACAGAAATCCAAGTTCCCATGTGCAGCCACGAGGTTCATTTTAGCGGGAGGGGGAAGGAGTGGGGCCCTTTTGCCCCCAGATCTTGGAGAGGGAAAGTAGCAATGGTCACTTGGGAAGCTGGCCAGCTGTGAACTTGACCAGATGTCAGAAGTGAAACTGACCACAGGGGACCCTGAGGTTTGCTAGGGCCAGGTCACGACCCCACAGCTCCCAGCCAGCCACCCACCCACATGGCCACACACACACACACACACACACACACACACACACACACACACACACAGAATCTGGCTCCAGATGGCCCGGCGGGAGGCTGGCTGTCCCGGCCTGGAATCAGATAGGCAGCGTCCACCCTCCAGCTCTGGTGGGCAGGTCCCAGTGTGGGCTTCTGCCTGCCTGGCTGGGAGCCCTGCCTGGCCCAGGCCCGGGAGTTGCTGGGGCTGCAGGGTTCCTGGCCCCGGGCTGCTGCTCCCCATCGCCCCACCCCTCCTCCAAGCCCAGCTGGGCAGGTGACAGAGCTGCTTAGTCCCTGCTGGTGGTTGGTCCAGGTCTTTGGTCACTGGGGAAGGGCGGGGGAGGCCTGTACTTCCAGGAAGAGCAACAAACAAGCACTCTTGACCTCAGATCCAGGGAGATGAACCAGCCGGGCCCACCGCTGTCCCCCGACACACACACAGGGATAGCGGTGTGGTGTGGGGAGGAGGGACTCAGAGGAGGTAAGAGAAGTGATCTCCACATTAGGAAAAAGCCTCGACATGGCAGTCAGTCTGTGACTTGAAGGTGCCTCCTGTCTGGTGAAGGGGACAATTCCAGACTTGAGGGTGTTCCTAATCCGACAAAAGAGGCAGAACTCTGTCCTAAGGGAACTCCGCTCCTGGTCTGATGGAAGAAACGGGGTCTCTGGCCTAAGGAGCCTCCAGCCCGGTTGGCCTGTGGGACCGAGAGAGGTATGAATCCTGCCTTCACATTGCTCATTCCTTCCTCTTCTTCTTCTGAATTTGGGCTCTCGCCTTGACATCCAGGCTGGCCTCCAACTCTCGGGCTCAGCGATCCTGTCTCACGTTCCCAAGTAGCTCTGACTACAGGTGTGCACCACCGTGCTGGATTGCAGGTGTGTGTGTGTGTGTGTGTGTGTGTGTTTGTTTTTTTTTTTTTTGAGACGAGGTCGACGTATTCCAGGCTGGCCTCCAACTCACTATCTCACTGTGTAGCGCAGGCTGCCCTCGAACTCTCCATGATCCTCCTGCCTCAGCCTCCCGAGTGCTGGGATTACAGGTGTGTGCCACCACACCCAGCTTGCCACTATACACATCTATTTATTTATTTATTTATATTTGTGGTTCCGGGGAACAAACCCGGGGCCTCGCACAGGCCAGACAAGCACTCCGCAGCAGAGCCACACTCCCAGCCCTGCAACTCTACATTCTTGACTAAGGAGACAGAGCCGACATGCCCTCGATGGCATGCACCGCCACGTGGGGTGGGGACGGTCAGGGAAGGGGCACAGAAGTTTCAGCAACACCATGTTCCATTCCTTTTTTTGAGATTGCTTCATCTCTCTTTGTAATTAGGCACCCATTTGAATGATTATTTCATTACTGTAAACTCCAGGAAACCAGAGAGAAGCTCTGGTTTTGCGTGCCCTCTAACCCTTATCATCTCACCTGACAGAGCAGGCGTTTGGCAGATTCATGCTGAGTAAATGAATGGGTGTGCTCTGAAGTAGCCTTGCCCAACAGAAATACAATACAAGTGACATACATGCCATTTAAAACAATTTAGTAGCCACACTGCAGCAGTAAAAAGGCAACAGGTGAATTTACTAATAGGCTTTGCCTAGTCTAAAGAATTATTCCAACACGTGATCTATATTTTAAAATTATTATCGAAATATTTTAGCTATTGTGTCGTGCTCGGCTGTCTAATGCTGTGTTTTATTCTCACTTTGGACTTCTCACACTCATTGCTGAGTAGCCGGGACAGCTGGCGGCCACCACACTAGGCAGCAGGGCTGGAAGGACTCACTCACCCATTCTGAGCGCTCAGCGGCTTGGAGGACAGATAAGACCCCTGCCTCCTCCTGTGTCATCAGTGTCCCCCGCCTCGCCCCAACCCCAGAGCCTCCCCGTCGGCTCTTTCATCCTCCATCTTTGCCAACCCCAGGGGAGCTACACCACGGAACAGCATGGGAGGCTCCGTGCCCAGTGCTCCTGCGGAGGAAGGGGCTGGGCCAGAGCTGGGGTCAAGGGATGCCATCTCCCATGGTGCTCTGGGCTGGGGTCTGCAGACCACATGCCTAGGGGAGGCAGCTCTGCAGATAACACAGAGCAGATTCCTCCCCAGCTTGGCTGCAGCTGGTAGGCAGAAGGCCAGGGGACCAGGCCGGGCCCCAGGCATCTGGCTGCAGCCGAGCTGAGGCTAGAAGGGCTCCTCTTGCCTCCTGTCCCCGCTCCCCCCTGCCAGCCGGCTGACCTTCCTGGCTGACTACACCACACTCTCCTCTGCCGTTCTCCTGCTTGGGCCGCCCCTGAAGCCAGCACCTCACAGCGGGCTGGGCACTCTCAGGACCCACCTCGGCCGCTCCAGTGCAACACCCATCCGGGCCCGATGCCCTCCTCAGCCCCACATGCGGGGTGAGTCCCCCAGGACCTGAAGTGAGGGGTTTCCACAGGCACCCCCATTTCCCAGGATGCCCCAGAACCATCCCAGTGCCGGGGCCAGTAACATTTCCCAAAGGCTCCAGCACGGGAGAACAGTCAGGAACATTCCAGCTCTCACCCTCCATTCCTCCCGGGACGCTCAGTGTTGCCCTCTTCCCACAGCATCCGGGCACTTCCCAGCCCCGTACTCCCTTCCCGGCAACCCCTACGCCAGCTGTTTCCAGCAACATTCTCAAAGGGCTCCTGGGAGAGGTGGGTTTGGGTCTCCTCCCTGGGCTGGACGGCTCCCTTTGGAAAAAAAGCCCAGGAATGTCTGCACCCTCCTCCTGTATTATAGTGACTCAGGTTTTCGGGGTCTTTTCGAGTCAGCCAGCAGGGCCCAGGGCCCCTGAGAATCTCTTGGCTTAGGACTCAGCATCCATCTTCAGGGCCCCCATCAGCAGCCCAGATGGTTCTCATTCTAGTCCTGCAGCCCTGGGGATGCCAGCAGTGCACGCAGGATGTGCAGGCCAGAACACAGGGCCCCTGACTTCCATTCATCAATGCTGGAGCCGATCGAGGCCACCCATGACCTTCTGGAAGATGATGCAGGGAGCCGGAAGCCGGCCATCTGGGAGACCCCTCTCCTTGTGGCCTACGCTAGTCAGGCGCCTTTGTGCTGCACCAGGGTGTGGGGACCCAACCCAGAGTAGTTTAGGGAATTTATTGCTCATCAGAAATGAGAAGCAAAAAAAAAAAAGAAGAAGAAGAAGAAGTGGGAAGTTCAGCTGGGTCTGGTGGCACAGACTGTAATCCTAGCACTTGGGAAGCTGAGGCAGGAGGATTGCTGAGAGTTCCAGGCCAGCCTGAATTACATAGTGAGACTCTGCCTCAAAAAACAAAACAAAACAAAACAAAAAGAAGAAGAGGAAGAAGAAGAAGAAGGAGAAGGAGAAGGAGGAGAAGAGGAGGAAGAGGCAAGTCAGGAGAATGCTGGGCCTAGCAACACCCCAGGTGCCTGTTTCTCTTGCTCCCTGTCATGTGTTTCCTAACTGGGCTTCTGCTCATGGTGGAAGAGGTTGCGGGGCTTTGTTTTCAAGGTCGGGGAAGGAGAGCACTTGATCCCGAGTTCCAGCAAAAGACTCCAGTATCCTTGGTGCTGAATGGCCCAACCTCGTGGCCTGGAAGGTGGTCACCATTTGGTTCAGGCAGAAGTCACACGCTCCATCACCGAGTAGGGGATGTCATCCTATCTGAAGCAAGAGGACTGAGACGGGAAAATCGAGGTCAGGCTGCCAACAGAGGCCCCCAAAACCAAAAGTGCGCCCCCATCCTGGCCCGTCCCCTGGGCTCTTTCTTCTCACCAGTCAGCCTGAGTGTGGTTTTCTGGTAGTGATCCCTGTGGAGCAGCTGGGTCCTGGGGTACAGGCCATCCGGGAGGAATTGGGGTTCCCAGGAAGGAGGAAGTCTTAGTGGCTGCAGGTTGATCGTTGGGGGCTGGACAGGGTTTAGGGTGTAGGCACGGAAGAGCTGGGTACAGAATCTCAGGCGGGAACCCCCACGAAGAGTCATGGGAACAATGTGAAGAACTGGGACTCGATGAATTTAGGCTGAATGGGGAGCTACCGAGACCACCTGAGCCAGGGAATGTTCTAGAAGGACTGAGGGGCCTGCTGACCAGCTGCGAGGTGGCTGCCTTGGGCAGGAGGAAGGCAGGGCGGCCCCTCGGGAAGCGCAGAGAAGAGGGCCTGGGCCGGCCTTGGCACTAGACCCAGGGAAAAGTTTGGCTGCGCGTTGGCAGCTGGGAACGAAGGAACCATTCACAGAAATGGGGTGCCCTGGTGAGGAGGAACCCTGCGGGGAGCCGAGGGGCCTGCGGGAGTTCTCTGAAAGGTCTGCGGGCCTCTGAGTGAGGGGAGACCCGGGCCTTGCAGCCCCGGGGAAGCTGAAGAAAGGTTTCTAGAGGAGGTGGCAGGAGGTCCCCAGGCTGGGACAGCAGGGACCCAGGAGGGAGAGGGCTGCATGGGCCATGGATGACGAAGGTACAGGGGACACACGTCCCTGTCCATGTTGCTGTCCCTGCTGCAGGGGACTGAGCAGCAACAGCCAGCACTCCGCACCCCCCCAGCTCTGAGTGCAGGCCAAACAGAAATGGTCCGGAGGTCTCCGTGAGGTCGCGCTCCGCCAGGAGGCCCTCAGCCTACGGCTCCTGTGCAAACCCACCTCTGTGCGACGAACGAGCAGCCAGCGGGCTCACGCCATCTCTTGCGGGGGCTGAGTGGCTGGAAGATGGCACAGGACAGAGGAAGCTGCCACACTCACATCCGGTGAAGAAGCCACCCTGGAGGTCTGGGCACTGTGGTCCCGCATCCAGGGGCAGCACACGGGCTGACACCCAGAGGGTGCCACACGCCAGGCAGGCTGAGGCCTGCTGCAGGCTCCTCAGGGAGGCTGCGGGGCTGGGCGGACCCAGCGGTGACTCAGGGTGGGGTGTGGATGAGAGGGAACTGTAGTCCTGCCCGGCTGAGGCACCACGGCCCGCCAGATACCTGTACGGGGGCAGAGGATGGGACCTGGTGGGCTTGGCAGCAGGAGAGTCACCTTGGCAGACTGGCACTGCCACACAGGCAGTCCCAGGAGACCCAAAATGGAGTTGGTGACCCTCCATAGAGGACAGTGGGGTGGGGCAGCCGCCATCAGGCCTGGAGACCCACCCTTCACGCCTGTCACAGGTAGCGGGCCAGCAGCCCGGGAGCCTGGCCTCAGGGTGGGAGAGAGGCCCGGAGACCCCAGGGGACCGGAAGCTGATATGACTGGGGCCCCTGGAGACACTGCCTCATGACCCCAGATGACACCCCACGGATGAGACCGCTGGGCCCCGGGATCCCCCCAGAGACTCCTGAGAAGAGATGGAGCAGCCAAGTGGGAGCCACCCTCCAGCACTCTCTCCTCCTCTTCTCTGCCCTGCGCCATGCTGGCTGTACTGCCCACAGGCTGGGGCCGAGGCCGAGGCGGGGATGGGCCGGAGATGGGGCCCGGGGAGCAGAGCCTGGGGTGGGGGCTGGAATTTAGAGACGTGACGGAGGGTGAAGATAAAACTGCCCCCGCTTCCATTCTGCCCCACTTCATTCCCCTTCCAGCATCCCACAAAGAGTGGCAGGGACAGCTGGGACCCACGAGGGAAAAAGAAAGGGGATCCCAGTTCAGAGCCTGGCGCCTTAACCTTGGTGCGGCCCCGGCACCCCCTCCGCTCTGTTCCCAGCACCCCCACAGCAGGCTGCAGGCGGCTGGTGCCGCAGGGAGTCTGGCAGAGAGTCACCAGGTCTGGGGGGGCAGTCAGGAGACAGTAAGGCCACGCCAAGACCGATTCCTACCCTGGGGACCCCTTGCTGGGACCCCGCCACCCGTCCTCAACGACCCACCTTTCTGTCCTCCACAGCAGTTCTTTGGGATCCCTAACACCTTTATTTTATTTTATTTATTTTTTTTTTGAGACAGGGTCTGGCTATGTAGCACAGGCTGGCCTCTAATTTGTGGTGTTCCTCCTGCCTCAGCCTCCCGAGTGCTGAGATTACAGGCATGCACTGCCATGCCCGGCAGCCTGACACACTCTCTTGGGGATCCCAGAGGGATCTGCCTGTTGGAGGCCCCACCCCTGCCTCTCTGGATGGCCCCACAGAGACCCTCCCAGGGCTCCTCCCACCTTTGCTGCTGCATGGCTTGGCTGCACTCCCTGGGGACACCAGGGGACAGGACGTGGGTTTGAGAGCCACACAGGCCTGCAACCAAAGCCAGGACGTGCCCCTCGCCAGTTCGGGGGCCTGGGCACGGGAGTCCCAAATCCTATCTGAGCCCTTGTTCCCTAAACCCTAAAATGGGGAAAAACAGACACTCCCTTAGCAATGTGCTGCGCAACTGAAAGCTAACGCTCTACACGCGAGGCTAGATCCAGCACACCCCTGTCAAATCATATTTATGAACATAATTATCTTAAATTACAATTGAGAAGCCCAGGGACACTGGTCTCCATCCTCTTCCACCAAATGCAGCCCGGCCCTGCCCCCTGCCACCCGCTTGGCCCTCGTCCCTGTATCTGTCACACCCTGGGCTTCGTGAGTCCCTGAGGCCAGCGCCGCCTGCACGGAGCACCAGGGGCCCAGCTGTGCGCAGGCCAGCAGGAAGGCAGAGGGGGAGAAGCAGAGTCGGGGGCCAGCCTGTGATTTCATCCGGCTGACACGGTTTGGCAGAAACCATTCATGATTGTCTCTCAGGCTCTGACGGAGCCGGCAGCTTGCCCTTCTTCCAGCACTTGGGAGGCAGAGGCAGGAGGATCCTGTGAGTTCAAGGCCAGCCTGAGTTACATAGTGAGTTCAAGGCCAGCCTGAACTACATAGGGAGACCCTGTCTCAAAAAACCAAAAAGTATCTACATGAATGAATAAATAAATAAAATGTGCCGGTACTAAACAGGTACACATTTTCTCCTCATTCCCTGAGGAATAGGGTGTCACCTTCACCGCTGCATTGTACTAGGTGTTGTGAGTAATCTGGAGGTGATTTAAAGTGTCCAGGAGGATGTGGAGGGTCAGATGCAAATGCTGCACCGTTTACACAAGGGACAGGAGCATCCTGGGTCTTGGTGTCTGCAGGGACCCCAGACCCAAAGCTACCAAAGGACCCCGGCCTCAGACTCTGCTCCCAGCCCCCGTGTGGGGAGAGGTGTCTCAGGGACAAACAAACCCCACAGGTTCAGCTAGTTCTGGATGACGGGGGAGCGGAAAGCAGACTCCCCCACGTGTGCACCCCCAGGTCTCACTCAGGGACCTCTGAGTTTAGAAAGCCCTGAGGGAAGTCCCTCAGCTATTGACCAAAGACTCGGGTCTCTTGCCTGGTTTTACCACCAGCCCTACATCTCCCACCTTCTCTGGCCACCCTCCTGGTCCTGTAGAGGGGGAGACCCCACCTGGGGCGCAGCCTGGAGGAGCTCAGGGTTCTCATCCCAGGCTCGCTCTTGCAGAAAGAGCAAAGCTCTGAGCAGGGCATGGTAGTTGCACACCTGTAATCCCAGCACTCTGGGAGGCTGAGGCAGGAGGATGCAAATTTTGAGCCCAACCTGGACAATTTGGTGACGTAGCCAGACTCTGTCTCGAAATAAAAAATAAATAAGGGCTGGGGAATGTAGGTTAGTGCAAAGGCCCTGGGTTCAATCCCAAGTACTGTACTGCCAAAATAAAATAAACAAAACATTCCATACCTTCCCTCCTGTCTGCCTTAGGTCTAGTCTCAGGGCCTTCTGCAAGTTACAGAAGATGAAAATTACTTGGAGCAACTTTGCAGAAGCCCCCAGACTGATGGGAAAGGCTGATCTTTGTCTCTGGTCAGCTCTCAGTCTGATGGTGGAAACAGGTCACACTTGGAGGAGGAGAGAAAAAGTGTGGGGGTGCAGGCAGGGGCTGGGGCTGAGGGGCAGATAGGGAAGAAGGGCCGGACTAGGGGGAGAGATTTTGGCCCAAGAAGAGGCCTGGGGGAGAAGGGGGGCTTGTGTGGGTGGGGGTGCGGCTGCCTGCCAGGCCTGGCCCGGGGAGCAGGGGTTGGGTGGGGGTGAGGACCCGGCACTGGGGCCCCAGATCCTGGCTCCAGTGGAGAAACCTTAGCCTGCGGGCCCTCCCCCTTCCCAATCCCCTGGTGCTAAAAAGCCCACGACATTTACGACTTCAGGAGGGTAAAGAGCCTGAGAAATGAATCGCAGACCATATGGATTTGTTTCCTGGGTTTAAAAAAAAATCCCCCTAATTAGGCCGGGGAAAGCCATTGGCCTCTGCCTGTCTCGAGGTCCCTGGATTCAATTACTGCCCGGCCTCCCCAACTTGCACGGTGGCTTGGTCCACCCGCCCCCTCCATACACGGGGGTCGGGGGGGTCCCCCAGAAGGGGTGGCCTGAGGAGAGAGGGGACTGGGGACAGGGAGCCAGGCAGGGGAGGAGGACAAGCTTTTTATCCTTTCTGGTGTCTTCCTTGTTGACCTCTGGCTGCTGTGTCAAGTCCTACCTGCATTCTGCTCATCCCCGTGTCCTGGTCACCGGGTGGACACAGTTCTTGGGACTGGAGCCCTTTGAAGGACCTCCTCTCTTGGCCAGGAAATTTTTTTTTTTTTTTGGTGCTGGGGATCGAGCTCAGGGCCTTGTGCTTGCAAGACAAGCGCTCTAACCACTGAGCTCAATGCCCAGCCCCCTACCAGGAAAATTTTAACATCAAATGAAAACCTAACAGCTGAGCAGGGTGAGAGATGGAATCACGGGTCTTTCCAAGTCCCTCTCCTTTTTGCTAAGAGTGTAATATGCTTTCTCCAAGAAGTTGAGGTCACCCACAAAAGGTCCCTTCCTCCTTCTGCCTGCATGGGGCCTTCAGTCTATAAACACTTTCCCGCTTCCCTCACCCTATAAACACCTTCTCCAGCCTCGCACCTCTCAAACGTCTGTCCTCCACTTGGTCGCCAAGCTTGGGTTCACCCCGGTCCCTCCGGCCGGCCACCAACACCGAGCTCCCCTCTAACCGTCCCAGCTCTTCCCGTGGGAGCCAGCAGCCTGAGTGCTAGAGTCTCCTCCAGAGCCGCTGGGACACGGTCGCCCTGCCCCTGTCCCTCTGCCCGCCGTGTGGCCTTCTTGGCCTTGTGCCCGGCTAGGCCATCCGCCTTCCTGGGAAATGTAACCTGTATTTCCCAAGCCCGCTGCCCTGTGCCACGTGGATCCGAGACCCCATCTCCTCTCGTGTGACCTCCCGAACCCAACACGCTCCGCACGCCACAAGAATTCATGTTTTATCTTCATCACCCTTCTCTAAACAATAACTAAATTCCTCCCCTTGTGCTCCGTGGTGGGTTGAACAAACTTTATTTTTTCACAGTGGTTTTAGGTTCATGGCAAAACTGAGCGGGAAGTGTAGAGAGTTCATGTACCCCTCTGTCTCCTCGCACGTGAGTCTCCCTCTCTGATGGTGTCCCACACCGCAGTGGGACCTCTGTTACAGCCGGTGAGCCTACACTGATTTGTCCTTGTCACCTGAAGTCCGTAGTTACATTAGGGTCCCTCTGGGCATTGTACTTTCTGTGGATTTTGGCAACTGTATCACCAAATGTTGTATCCACCATCATGGTATCTTTCAGAATCATTTCACGGCCCTAACAACCCTTTCTTCCTATTTGTCTCTCCCGCCCCTGACCCCCGGCAGCCATCCGCACTTTTGCTGTCCCTGTAGTCTTGTCTTTTCCAGAATGTCACATAACTGGAATCAGACGGGCTTCTGTCCCTGCGTAATATGCATTTACAGTTCTTCCGTGTCTTTTCATAGTTGGTAGCTCATTTCCTTTTGCACTAAATAGCACTCGCTTGCTGGATGTGTCCCAGGTTACTCATTCAGCCCAAGACAGGTCTCCGTTGCTTCTAGGTTTGGGTAAAAACACCCAGGGGTGCGCCTGAATGTCTTCCAACGCAGCCGTACGGGTCTCGCCCCCCACCACAGCGGACAAGAGCCCCTGTTGCTCCCACCTTTGCCCAGGCTGGCAGGGTCCACGTCCGGGATTGGGCCATTCCAATAGATGTGGAGCGGCCCCTCACTGCTTTAACTTGCATTTCACTAATGACGTGATGTGGATCATCTTTTCACATGGCTACTTGCTATTTGTATATCTTCTTTGGTGAGGTTCCTGTTCGGGTCTTGTGCTTGTTTTTATTTATTTATTTATTTTTATTTTTATTTTTAATTTTTATTTTTTTAATTTTTTATTTTTATTGTGCTTGTTTGTAAAAGCAGATTGTTCCTTTTATTGAGTTCTAGGAGTTCTTCGAATGTCCTGGATGACAGGGGTGTGTTTGGCTAATATTTTTTCCTCATTTTCGTCTTGTCTTTTCATTCTCTTGATGTTATCTTTTACAGACAGAAGTTTTTAGTTTTAATGAAGTTTGGCTGATCCATTGTCAATGTCTTTGTGTGGTATCTAAAAAGCCATTGCTATACCCAAGGTCGATTTGATTTTCTCTCCAATGCTATCATCCATAAGTTTGATAGTTTTGTGTTTTACGTTTAGCTCTGTAATCCATCCTTTGTTTTGTTTTGTTTCATTTTGTTTTTTGGGACAGGGTCTCACTATGTAGTTCAGGCTAGCCTTGAGCTCACTATGTAGTCCAGGCTGACCTCAAACTTTTGGCAATCCTCCTGCCTCTGCCTCCCAAGTGCTAGGACTACAGACATGTGCCACTTAACACCATTTGTTGAGAAGACCATTTTTGTGCTATTATAGTCTCTTTGCTCCTTTGTCAGGGCTTTAGTCTGTTCCATGATCTGTTTGTATGATTCTTCACCAACACCGCACCACCCACCCTGATTGCTATAGCTCATATATCAGGAAATCTGGTAGTATCATTCCTCCAATTTTGCTCTTCTCTTTCAAGACCATGTTGACTATTAGGGGCCTTTTGCCTGTTCATCTAAATTTTAGGATCAGTTTGTTACTACAAAACATCTTCCCAAGAGTTCAACTGGGATTGAACTGAATCTATAGCTCAAGGTGGGAAGAACGAACACTGTGTCAATGTTGAGCCTTCCTATCCATGAACATGGAATATCTTCCCTTTTATTTAGTTCTTCTTCGATCTCTTTCATCAAAGCAAAGTTTTGTGGTTTTCTTCATTTATATATCTCATAGCACGAAAGCCTTGAGTTTCTCACTAGCAAGTATGATGCTACTATAGGTGTTTAGATGTTCTTTACCAAGTTAAGAGAATTCCTTCGCAGTCTTGGTTTTCAGTGTTTATTGTGAATGAATATTGAATTTTGTGAATGTTTCTTCTGCATTTGTTGATGCAATGGGTTACATTAACTGATTTTTTTGTGTGTGTGGTGTTGAGGATCGAACTCAGGCCCTTGTGCTTGCAAGGCAGGCACTCTAACCAGTGAGCTAAATCCCCAGCTACATTAACTGATTTTTAAATGTGAAATCAGCCTCGCATCCTTGGGCTAGACCGTTTAGATTGCAGGGTATAATTCTTTTCATACGCTGTTGGGTTCTCTTTGCTAGTATATTGAGGATTTTCTCATCTACGTTCATGACGGGTATTGGCGAATGGTTTGCTTCTCTTGTGCTGGCTTTGTCTGGTTTTGGAATTAGGGGAATCCTGGCCTGTTAGAACGAATGAAGAATGACCCCTGCTGCCTCTTCCTCCTGACATGCCATAGGGTGCTGGCAGAATTTCTTCCTTAAATGTTTGGTAGAACTCGCCAGGGACCCACTCTGAGCCTGGTGCTTTCTGGTTGGGAAAGTTACCAGTTGTCGATTGAATTTCTTTAAAAGCCTATTTGTGCTGTCTTTTAGTGTTCTGTTCTTAATTGATGACACTCTCATCCACATAGTCTTAAAATCTCGGCTACCACTGAGTCTGCCTCTCTCCTACCTGTAACTAAAACCAAATGGTAACTACCCTTGTTCAAGTGCCCTCCCTCTGTGGTAACTGAGGGTTTGGAAGCTGGATATGGAGAGACTCAAAAAGTTTCCCCTCCTCACCACTCACAAGCTCTATCTTTCTCGAGGGGGCTGTTGGGGATGGAACTCAGGGCCTTGTGCTTGCCAGGCAAGTGCTTTCCGCTGTGCCAAACCCCCATCCCCAAGCTCTATGTTCTTCGACAAAACTCTGCGCCTCTCTACCCCAGTTGCTCAGGCCACAAAATGATGAGGGCTGGCTGACGACGGCCATGTGGCAATCAGCGTAACCACGTGGTTCGCAGCAAACGGTACTACATAATCCAGTGCTGCTTTTTATTTATTTTCACAGGACCAACTTTTGGATGAATCATGGAGGCTGGCTCTGTGGTTACATCCTAGAAGGTGAATGTCAGGGGCTCAGTGTCAAAAGCACAGCTCGCAGTGGCTGGGAGGCGGAAGGGAGGGAAGGGAGAAGGGACAAGTGGCTCCGTTTCTGGGGCAGGGAGCAAAGGGACACCATGGAAGAACAGGAAATGGGTGTCCGCTGTCCAGTGCTGACGTCACGAGGGTGAGAGACAGGGTCCCACAAGAGTGGGATGCCGTGCCTTAAGAGGCACGAGGAGGTTGACAGCTGAATGCTAATCAGCCCTAAAAGCTCATCTACCAGGGCTGGGGATTTAGCTCAGTGGTTAGAGTGCTTGCCTTGAAAGCAAAATGCCCTGAGTTCGAGTCCCAGCACCAAAAAATAAAATAAAATAAAATAAAAAATAAAAGCTCATCTACCAATAATGTCCATAATTGGCAAGTCAAGGGAGAGAAATAAAGTATTTCTAAAGAGTGGTACAAAAATTTGAGGTAAGAAGGCAATCATCAGAATACCTAAAAATAAAAATGATTAAAAAGCTTTCCCTGGGGAGCTGGACCAAATGGAATAAGGAGAAATTGTTTTTCACCTTAATTCTTTTTTTTTTTTTTTTTTTTTTTGGTGCCGGGGATCGAACTCAGGCCCTTGTGCTTGCAAGGCAAGCACTCTAATCACTGAGCTAAATCCCCAGCCCTCACCTTAATTCTTTCTAGGATATTTCCTTTTCTAACCAAATGCCTATTTATTTATTTATTTAGGTTCTTTGAGACAGGGTCTGGCTCTGTAGTTCACGCTGGCCTTGAACTCATGGCAATCTCCTGCCTCAGCCTCCTGAGTGCTGGGGTTACAAGCGTGTGCCACCACAGCTGGTTTCCAAATGCATTTATTACTTAGAACAAAAATGTTTAAATAAATTGTTTTAATTAGAAGTGTCAACAGAAGGATTTTTTTTTTTTTGGTGCTGGGGATCGAACTCAGGGCCTTGTACTTGCGAGGCAAGCACTCTAACCACTGAGCTAAATCCCCAGCCCAGAAGGATCTTTTTGAGTTATCTTTTTAAATTTTTTTTAATTTATTGAGGTCAATTGACACAATAAACTGCACATATTTAAAGTATACAATTCAATTCTTTTGTTTGTTTTGTGGTGCTGGGTATTGAACTCAAGGCCTTGCACATGCTGGCCAAGTGTTCTACCACTGAGCCACACTGCAGCCCTATAGTTTGATCATTTTGACATCTGTGTGTACTTGTGAAGTTCACCACAATCAGGGTAGCAAATATATTCATCACCCCCAAAAGTTTGTAATCTCAGGACTGGGGAGGCTGAGTCAGGAGGATCCCTTTGAATTTGCAGTCAGCCTGGTTTCCTAATGATTTCGATACCAGCCTGAACTACAGAGAGGACCCTGCCTCAAAACAACAACAGAAAACAAAAACATAATGTTTTAGATGATAGAATCATCTACTGTGTACTCTTTTTTCATTTGGCTTCTTTCGATCGGCCTAATTATTTAGAGTTTCATCCATGTCATGGCTTTTCATTGCTGAATAGTATTCCACTGTACATGTAATCATTAATTGTAATGTGTCAATTTGCCTCGAGTAGGAACCACTTAGCAGTTTGGTAAAGCTCCGGGTGTGTCTGTGGATGACGTCCACCCCAGATGCAGGTGACACCAACCAACATGCTTGTAGCCTGGGTGGAATCAAAAGGGAAGGAAAAAGGAAGCCTTCCCTTTCCCCTCTGGGGGCCTCTGGCCTTCGCTGTGCCTTCAGGCCTCAGTCTCTGGTTCCTTCAGGCTTTCAGCAGACTCTTTGGCTTTCAGACTCACGCCAGGGACTCTACAGAGAGCTTCCAGGTGCTCAACCTTCGGCTGCTACGGGACACACTGGCTTTCCCAGCCCAGGCCACCATTTTGGATTCTTTCACACAGATTCTGCCCACGCCCATTGGGATTCCTGCCCTTCTGCTCCTGACAGCCTACCTAATAAGCCCCTTGGATAATTATAATCAATACATCTATTTTATATTGATTCTAGTGGACCCTAATACTGTAAGGAGATGCTGCTGTTGGGTCATCCCTCACTGGCTGATGTATGAAACACTTGTGTCGTCTACAGATTTGACCGTTGCAAGTAAAGCTCTGTGAACGTCCATTTAAGTCTTTCTATGGACATGTGTTTTCTTTTCTTTTGGGTAAACATTTAGGAATGGGATGGCTGTGCCAGAATAGAAATATGTTTAACTTTTAAGAAACTGTCAAGCTGTTTCCAAAGAGGTTGCTCTGTTTTACACCCCACCCCAACAGTACGAGAGCCTCAATTTCTCCACACTTTTGCCAACACTTAGTACAAGGAGTTTCTTTATTTCAGCCATTCATCATCTGTAGTGGTATCTCATTGTCATTTTAATTTTCATTCCCTCAATGACGAAGGGCGTTGAGTATCTTGTCCTCTACTTACTTGGCATCTGTGTGTCTTCCTTAGTAAATGTCTGTTCAATCTTTTTCCCACCGTGTGTGTGTGTGTGTGTTTGTGCTGGGGACTGAAACTGGAGTCTCACACGTGCTAGTGAGCTACACCCCCAGCCCGTTTTTTCCCACTTATCATGATTTGTATTCTTCTTCAAAACTGAAGAATACAGGGGTTGGGGGTTTAGCTCAGTGGTAGAGCTCTTGACTAGCAGGCGCAAGGCCCTGAGTTTGATCCCCAGCACACACACAAAAATTATGTATTGCAAACATTTACTAATAAAAATTATTTTTCTGTTCTCATTTTTATTTTATTTCCTCTCTGCCTTGTTAGGGTATAATTAAAAAACAAAAATTGTGCGTATCAATAATGATCTATGTATACAGTGTCAAAGTATTAACTCAACTAATTAACCTACAGAGTGTCTTGCATATTTGTTTGGTTTTGAGAGTTCCTTACATGTGTCTGGGCATGAGTCCTTGATGAAATACATGCTATTAAAATATTGTCTCTCATTCTGTAACTTGTCTCTTTCTTAAATAAGCTTTTCATTTTAGATAAGTGTCAGATTTACACATTACAAAGATAGTACAAAGAGCTCCCACTAGCCCCCATCCAGTTTCTCTAATGTTAACATCTAACATTAGCAGTTTGCACTTGTCACAATTAATGAATATTGGAACATGAATACCAGAGTCCGTGCTTTTCTCTGACTTTCTTCATTCTCCCCTAATGTTCGTCCGTTTCATCCAAGACTCCATGTGGAGCAGCCCTGTCTTGCTAGGCCTCTTTGGCTGCGACAGTTTCTTAGACTTTTCTTGCTTTTTGACTTTGACAGCTTCGCAGAGTGTCCTTTAGATATTCCGTGCGAGGCCCCTGCCCTGGGACTGGTCCGAGATCTTGCTCCTGATCAGACGGGACTGTGGGTTCAGGGGAGGAACTGCCATTTCCATCACACCGCACCCGGGGTTAGCCCTGTGACGCTGGCCCCATCACTCAGCTGTGCGTGGCAGACTTACTCCTTCCCCTTCCGTCCTGTGCTCCTTGCAATTGTCCCAACACCACTGTTGACCACGCCCCTTTCTCTGCTGAGCGGTCTGTGTACCTTTGACCAGTCAGCAGTCCGTGGAAGTGTGGGCCTATTTCTGGATTCTCTATTCCAGTTCACTCATCTGTTTGTCTGCCTTTACATCCATACGACACTGTCTTCATCACTGCAGCTTTATAGTAAATCTTGAAATTAGCCAGGTGGGGTGGTGCGTGCCTGTCATCCCAGCAGCTTGGGAGGCTGAAGCAGGAGGATCCCAAGCTCGAGGGTGAGCATCAGGCCTGCTCTTTATCTTTCTGCATCAGCTTTCTCAGCCTGGGGTCCTTTCCTCATGCGTGCTGAGCAGCACTATGCCCATCCCCAGGGGACCCTGCTGCTCTGGTCACTCAGTCCCAAGATTCTCACCTCCATCTCTCTTCTCAGGGAGTCAGAGGATCTGCTTCCCATCTCTCCTCGTGCCTCATCCTGAAACCTCTCCAGGACAACTCTGGGGGACCCAGAAGCCTAGCACATCTGGCCCCTCGCTGGGGACAGAAGAGAATGGACTCAGGGAGAAGAGGAGAGGAGGGGCGCCCATGAGGGCTTGAGATCAAGGGGCACCCGGCTAGGACTGCACCGCAGCGCAGACTCTGAAGTGTGTGCCACCTGCCGGCAGACCTGGTGGGAAGGTCAGGGAGGAGACAGGGCCTGGGGGACGCTGCCTGAGGCTCACGGTCCCCGAGGAGGCGGGAAAGGAAGCCAGAACGGGGTTCTCCTGGGCGTTTCCCTCAGGGGATGGCGGGCTCGTGCAATGTAAGGGGCTCAGCTCCCGGGAGTCCTAGTCCCACCAGGTGCCAGGCCCCGGTGGGAGGCAGCTCCTGATGGCTCCATTGTTGCACCCTGGAAGATTTCGGGGTGGGTGGAAGAGGGCACCTGAGTGGTGTCAACTGGGAACTTGCTGAGCATGCAGGAGTCCTGGCTCTGGGAATGGGGGTGAGGCCCCACCTCTGACTCCCGAGTGGCAGCACATGGCTGGGACTCAGTTTACTGCTTCGTGCAATTTGCCCCCACAGCCCCTGAGAAGGCCCCAAAGTCACAGTGCTCTGAGAATCTCCCCACTGGGTCCTGGGGGTGTCCAGGGCCTGGGAGAGACCTCAGGTGGACACTGGAGGGGGAGCCTCGGGAGGTGACCAGAGGGGCTGTCGGGAGGGGGTTCTGTTGGCACCCTTTAAAGTCCCCCTTGTCCCAGCATCTTCCCCTCCCAGATCTTATCTCTGGGTGCCTGTGCCTGGATGGAGCTTCCCTCAGGGCACCCTAGAGCTCTCCAGCACAAGGAGGGGGCAGATCAAAGGGCAGGCGCATCGACAAGGACACCTGAGCTGCCTTCTTTGTCCAGGTCCTGGAGAGGCCCACCTGGGACAGGAGGATGGGCCCAGGCCCTGGGGCTGGGTGGCGGGCGGGGGTCAGGGCCGAAACCAAATCCTGGGCATTCACTGTGGACAAAAGGAAGGTGCTGCAGAGGGTTCAGGCTCCCCGCATCGGCTTCCTGAAAGTCTTGGGACACCGGGGCCGGGCTCTCTTCGGGGACAGGAGAGACCTGAAGGGGTGAGGACGCAGATAACACTCCAAGCTTCTCCCCCTGATGGTAAGCTGCCCGCACCCAGGAGCAGAGCAGGGGAGAGGAGAGTGGATCGTCCCTTCCCACCCCAGGGCCCCCATTCCCAGGCAGCCCACAGCCCAGCCCTCCTGGGAAAGCAGAGCAGCCACTCGGGTGTAACCCTATCCAGGCTCTGGGCTCCCCCACATCTGGAGCTCCAGCTGCTGACCCGCCGTGGCAGCTGTGGACTCTTCCCCCAGGAAGAGCGAGGGTAGCGGCTGTCTGCGCGGGGCTGTCTGGGCCACAGGCGGCGCCGGGCTCCGTGGGAGGGGCGAGGGGGCGCCGTGCGTCACCTGCCTCTGTGGTCATCTGGGGCCATGCAGTTGGTGCGAGGCTGGGGGTGTGTCTGGGAAAGGCTTAGCATTATCCCCATGTCAGTCTGAATTCAAGGACGCTGGAGCTGGGACCCCAAACCGAGCAGCCCCAAGTCACCCACTGAGACAGACTGGATCCCACCAACGTGGCCCGGTGCTGAGGTTGGACAGGTGGGCGTGCGAAGACCAGAGTCCAGCCCCCTGCTCTCCAGGGGCCCCTGCGCACCTCATCCCCCCGCCACCATCCTTGCTCTCTGGGCAGCCTCAGCCAGCCCCGTATCCATGGCCGAGGGATAGATTCCCCCAAACACAGCCGATGAAGCCAGCACCTGAGACTGCCCCAGCTTCCCGTGGGGCTGGGGTCCTTTGCTCAGTCCCACGAGCTTTGTTTCTTTCTGGAGTGCTGGATCCCCTTCCAAGTTTGGGTGACTGTGGCACAATTCACTTCCGGCCCCTTAGGCCTGAGGTGCTGGATTTCTCACTGGCTGCCAGCCAAGAGCTGCTGTCCCCCCGCGGGCCCTCTCCCAGGCCTGTGCCTTCACTCCTAGCAGGAGAGTCTGGACTTCAGGGAGGGCCTCAGTCCTTCTTTTCAGAGCTTTTCCCTGATTAAGCCAGGCCCACCCAGAGTCGCCCCTCCAACAATACAAAATCGATGGATGTGGTCCCTTTCTTGCATATTCGACCCCCCTTCCCCTTTGACCTCTCTGTTAGTTGGAAGTGACTCTGTCTCAAAAACCAGAAACAGATCCAAGGGGAGTCTGGAGACATTTGGAAGAGCTGGGATGCTTCGGCCTGGTCTGGTGGGATTTTGAAGATGACCGGGGTGGAATAGGGAGGAGAAAGGCCAGTTCCAGTGAGGGGACAAATCTGGGAACAATGTGGCCGTTGATTCAAGCTTTAGATGGAGAGATGAGGCTAGGGAGCAGGTGGGTGGGGCGTCGGGGACCTGGACGCTTGTGTGCAGGAAGAACATGATGATATCTTGTCACTGACGCCTCCCGAGAATCCTGTTTCCATCTCTCTAGTCCTTCTCCCACCACAAGCCAGACACTGGGAAAGCAATATTGAGTCAGCAGAGACCGGACCCTGGGGACCTCAGAGACGAGCCGGCGACACAGACCGGGGCCCAGTCAGCCATTACATCTGGAATATGAAGTAGGAGAAGGAATAGAGTCTTTTTGTTTTCTTTCGTCTTTCCTTTCCTTTTTTTTTTTTTTTTTTTTAGCAGGTTCTTGCTATGTAGTTCAGGCTGGTTTTGAACTCACTATGTAGCCCTGGTCTCAAACTTCTGGCAATCCTCCTGCCTCAGCCTCCTGCTACCACACCTCAGAATGGGGTCTTGCAAGAGCAAAGAACTGGGGATCTGAGCTAGTCTGCTGAGTCCAAGGCATCCAGAGAGGTAAAACAGAAAGAACCTCCCTGGATCCCCCACATTAGTGTTCAGCCTGAAAGCAGCCCTCGGTGGAAGAGTCTTAGTCCCTGCAAACAGGAGCCACCCGCTGTGCACCTGGCCGCTCACCTCCAAGGCAGCTCCCTCCTGCAGATCCATCTGCATGGCACAGGGACCTTCAGTGGCCACAGGGGCACAGCTGTGCATCCCAGGCCCCGGGGGCTCCTGGCTGGCTGCCCCGTGTGCTGACCTTGGCAGACCCAGGCCCTGCCTCACTGGCTCTCTGCACACTCAGCCCCAAAGTGCTTCACCCCACTGCGCTAGACGCAGCCCCAGACAGTCGCACAGCTGGCCGGCTGGCCTGTGGGACAGCAGCCGGGAGGGAGGGCGGCAAGGGGCCATCTCAGACAAACAGGTTCGACCCCACCTCAGCCCAAGCAACCACAGCTGGAGCTCTGAGCAAGCGGCCTGGTCCCCCGGGCTCCCCTGTCACACACTGTCACTATTCCCCTGCCTCCGCCCCAGCCACACCAGCTGACTCCTCTGTCTAGACGAAGAAAGTCCTTCTGGCTCATGCATACATTTTTAAAAATTGTTTTTGAGACAGGGTCTCACTATGCATTTCAGGCTGGCCTTGAGCTCACTATGTATCCCAGGCTGGCCTCGACCTCTCAGCAAGCCTCCTGCCTCAGCCTCCCAAGTGCTGTAGTTACAGGCCTGCACCACCAGGCCTGGCTTCACTCACACACTCTTACAGAAACAAGACACGGACCTTGTCCCTGGCTGCCTGGGTCCTGGGGTTCTTTCTGTTGTCTGACCTTACTCTCATCATCGGACTCGGTCGCTTGGTCTGCTGCCGTGGCCACTAAAGGTTGCGCCCCACCAGCCAGTGGCCTCCCTGGGATGTCCCCAGAGAAACAGGAAATGGGACTAGAGTGGTGGGAGCAGGAGAAGCGGCCACGGCAGGGCTGGTTGGGGAAGCTCGGGCCCCTGCACCATCCAAGGGCGTAGCCTATGCCCGGCTCCTGCCACCTCCCCAGCCAGCCAGCCCGTGTCCCTGCACAGGTCACCGAGGTCCTGCCTCCTTGCCGCAAGATGATGGCTGCACAGCAGGTAACCTCCTATGCGGATTCCAGGGGACACCTGCTGGCACACAGGAGCCATCGCTGGGACAGCAGCAGGCGCCAGGCACCTGCCAGGTGGTGGCAGAGGTGGAGCCATCTCAATCCCACACTGTAGTCAGTGAGACAGGCGCTGGACACAGAAGCGTATCAGCAGACAAGGCCATCCCGACGTGACGAGCGACAGAGGGAAACCTAAAGGGACTGGGAAGGAGGCAGCGGAAGGGCTGGCGAAAGAGTCCAGGTTAGCGGCTCCCGGCCTGGCCCAGATAAACACTGAGGGACACGCAGGATGCAAGGCAAGAGCAGGGGTCCTGCGAGGGAGGAGAGAGGCGGGGACTGCTGGAGAGGCCGAGGCTGGTGGAGACTCAGCCAGGACAAGGAGTTGGGACATTCACGGGGCAACGGGGAGTCCTGGAGAACTGAGGCCCGCAGTGGCTGCTCCCGTGGGCTGGGGGATCGCTGTGGCTGCGGGAGGGTTGGGGGCAAGGTCCGTGTCCTGTTTCTACGAGGAAGGGTTGGCCCGGAGGCAGGGAGCCCAGAGAGGGTGGCAGCTGTGTTTAGGGGGAAAATCAGCCATTCCCATGACTGCTGAGCTGACGGCAGGAAAAGAATCGCTCTCCCCGGAAGCCGGACTGTGGCTCCCTCACCACTCGGCTCAACGCAAGCCAGCTCGCGTCCTCGCGTCCTACACCAGGCGGCCAGGAGCAAGCCGGAGAAGCCCCCCAGCCAGGTGGAACAGACAGACACTCGCCCTGCCGCCACAGGAGCCCTGCTTATGAATGACCAAAGGAAAGTGGGACAGGATGTGAGGCCAGGCACTGTGTCCCCACTTGCACATGGCGCTGCTGCGGTCGGAGTCCCGTGGGCTCCAGGAGGAGGCCGGAGCCCTGAGGAGCGTCTGTTTCCTGCCAGGGTGAGCTCAGATCTGGCCACCAGGCCCTGCCAGCTCCCGAGGGCCCAGAACCCAGAGGAGCCGGCTGTGGCACTGTGACCTCCTTGCCAGCCGCCCCCCGTTTCTGGCATTAAGTCACCACTGCAGGTGGCAGGGCCACTCGCTCTAGCTCAGAAGCACCTCCCGGGGGTGGCAGGCAAGGAGGCACCTCGATGAGAGTCCTCACCAGGACTTGGCCCTTGCCGCTCTCCTCCCCTCCCAGCCCCGCACTGCTGAGGCCAGAGATCAGGGAGGGCGCCCGGGGCAGGGACGGGAAGGGTGGCTGCAGCAAGCACCCAGGACAAGCAAGCGTGAGGAGACACGGCCTCCGCCTGGGAGGGCTTTGGCAAGCCCTGTCCTTTCTACCAGCCTCAGTTTACCCAGGAGGTGACAGGCCCAGGACGGTCACTGCACTTTTTTCTGGCCTTCATATTTGTCTTCAGTTCAACAAAGACACCACATTCCGGGAAAACGAAAGATCAAGACCCCGGGGAGAGCCCGGCAAAGCCAAATTAGAGGGCAGGGCCGGGAAACGGAGGGCGCCACTCAGCCGGGGACAGGGGTGCAAGCCCTGACGGCTGCGTTGTCAGTTCCCGGACTCCCTCCGGCGGGACAGCGGGCGGGACCTGTGGCTGTGGCAGCCGAGCCGGGACCTCCTGCCCTCTGCCGCGTCCGCAGGGTTCTGTCCCAGGCTGCGTGGCAAGCTGTTCTTCTGCCCGCTCTTCCCAGGCCACACTTCCTGTGCGGAGTCGGGTCTGTTGTCATGGAGGCAGACACGCCCTCGCAGGGCAGCGGATGGCAGACACAGCGCCTGCTCTCGGGGAGCTTCTGCATCGGGGGCGACCGCACACAGAGAAGGGCTCAGGGGTCAGATGAGCCCCCGACCCCCACCTGGGGGGGCCTCCCCCAAGAGCATGTGAACCTGGAACTGGATCCTGAGCTGCCAGAGCAGAGATGGGGGCCGCCCGGCAGCTTTGGGGGAACTCACGGGGCCAGGAAACCACCACCCCCGCCATGGCCGGGGACCAAGGGGCTGGGGCCTGCACGGGAGCTGCAGGGTTGGAGGCCAGCAGGGGCCGGACTTGGTGGGCGGGAGGGCTCGCGTGGTGCAGGGCAGGTCTGCGAGGGGCGGTGTGCGGCCACACGCACAGCACGTGTGCCCAAGGCGGGCCTCACCCTCCCTGGCCCAGGGACAAATGTCAGCCCCGAGAGGCGAGCCGGGCACTGCCGTGGCCCAGCAAGTCCCTGCCGGGCTGTCTCGGGTCCTCTGCAAGCCGAGGGCTTCTCCAGCTTGGGGGGCTGTGCCCTGAGCACCCTCCAGACCCCGAGGGGGCCCTGCCCGCCGGCCCCTGGCCTTCTGTCCACCCCGATCCCTCGCCTGGCGCCCCAGCCGCTGGGCCCGAGCGGAGAATGCAGGCCAGGCCAGCTGTCGCCGCGACATCCATTCTCCGCGGTGGGGTCTCCCCCAGCTCCCGCCCTCCTCTCCGCCCACCCACAGCTGGGAACGAAGCTCCGCGGCAGCTGGAAGCCTCCCGTGGGGTCTCACGGAAGCCGCAGGTCTGGAGGGGATTGAGATTTAACAGCAAGCTGCAAGGGACCAAGGTGACAAGAGCCGACTCTGTGCTGCCTAAGTGCTCTGGACGGGTCCCTGGGGCCTGGCCAGGCCCAGAGAAAGGAGGCTGCTCATTTGCATATCACTGACCTCTGATTTGCATACGATTCCTGATTAGTCATTTCTAAGCAACCCTGGAATTCCAGTTCATGGTGCTGACCTTTTCTCACACCTCCATAGAGAAGCCCCCCAAGAGTCTCTCTTTCTCTCTCTTTGTCTCAATGCACAAACTCACTCAACTCCACCTCCCGGGGTCCCTGTGCCAGGCCTTGCCTGCTGCTTTGCTTCGCCTTGTTCCCCACCAAGAACACTTCCCTGCCTTCATCCTCAAAAACACTCACACCAGTCCAGGGCACGGTGGTACACACCTATAATCCCAGCAGTTGGGAGGCTGAGGCAGGAGGAACTCCTATGCATGTTTCGAAGCCCAACTCAAATGCTGTGTGAACCAGACAAAAGCAATTGTTCTTCCCTCTGCGCATCTAGAGGTAGAATAGTGTGGGGAAAGGCAAGGGCGACCCTCATATTTTAGAGTGGCTCATGGCCTCAGCCCTCCGTTTGTAAGGAGGAGCCGAGGATTTTATTTAAATTATATTTTGTGTTTATTTTGCGGTAAAGATGGCAAGCTCCAGAACCAAAGAATGCTGCCTCCACCCCTTCCTGCTGTGTGTCTTCAGGCAAGTGTCGCAGCCTCTCGGGACCCCCATTGCCTTGTCTGCGCTGCAGGCTCACTGTGGTAGAGAATGAGGACCTGATCAGCGTGCACGTATGTGACCCGAGTTCTCGTTTCACTGAACAGTGACGACTAACGTGGCTCAAAGGAGTCTTGCTCATTCTCTCCCTCCCCACTGGACTGAAGATTCTTTTCTTTTCTTTTTGAGACAGGGTCTTGCCATGTAACCCAGGCTGGCCTCAAACTCACAGTAGTCCTGCCTCAGCGTCCTGAGTGCGGGGATCACAGGCGTGTGCCACCACACCGGGCCGGGCTGGAGGTTCCTTGAGGGCAGGCGAGGTCTCTTGTTACCTACCAGAGGGGATAACAGGACAGACCGCTCACAGCGAGAATCAGTGAGAACTCGAAGAACGCGTCCAGAAGAGGGCCTGGAGCCACCCAGCCCCTACTGTTTTGTTACTGCACAGGGCTCCGTTCTTTCTCCCTGGTCACCCGAGAGGCCCAGCCCTGGTCATCAAAGATGACCAGGTCATGGGTGGGGAAAGTGAGGCTCAGAGGGTTTAGGGGCTCCTCACTAAGCTGGAAGCAAGTACTAAAACTCAGGTCTGGCTGGGCAACATGGTGTACGTCTGTAACCCCAGCACTGGGGAAGCTGAGGCAGGAGGATTGCCTTGAGTTTAAGGCCAGCCTGGGCTACATAGTGAGTTTGAGGCCAGCTTGGACTGCATAGTGAGACCTTGTCTCAAAAAATAAAATCAGGGGCTGGGGATTTAGCTCAGTGGTAGAGCGCTTACCTGGCAAGCACAAGGCCCTGAGTTCGAGCCCCAGCAGTAAAGAATGAAATGAAAAACTCAGGTCTGACGCAGGCGGAATCCTCACCGCCATGCTCTCCCATAGCCCAGACACGGGGACGATCTCCGCCTTCCCGGCGTGGGGTGACCGGTGCGCCTCCCGATGGCAGCGTGGGCTGTCCAAGGCGGACAGAATTCAGGGCGGCGCCCTGGAAACCGGACTGGACAAGGAGGGAGACAGAGGGGGCGCCAGTCCTTCAGCCCCTCCGCACACCCGTTCACCGTTTTCCGCTCCGGGCCACGCAGAAAGCCGGGCGGCAGCCGGGGCAGAGCGGGGCTCGCCGAGTCGCACGGCCAGGCCGGGGTGGTGGCGGCCCGGCGCCCGACCTCGTGGGGCGCGGCCGTGCGTGGCGGGGTCCCAGGGCCCTTTACGGCAGGCCTGGTCCCCAGTGTGCCGGCCACCCTGGACGGCCGGGATGCCAGCACAGGCGTCCCAAGGCAGTGGCAGCCTGCAGCTGGGGCTGGGCCCGCCCGCTGATGTCGCTGACCAGCGCTGGGCGCCGGGGGCGGTGCCTGGGGACGGGCGAGGGGCCCGGCTGGGCAGGACCAGGACAGCGGCCACCCCGCAGCCCTTCCCGCGTCCGCTCCGCCCTCTGGCGTCCGGTGGCGGAGCTGCCGACTCGTCCGAGGTCCCGGAGCCCACCGAGGCGGCCGTCCCAGTGGGGAACACTGAGGACTCCCGGGCCGACCCCTACTTTATTGCTGGGAAAACTGAAGCCACTGGAGGGGCGAGAGTTGGGCCCAGAAGGCTCCGGTGGGGGGCTGTGGGTCCTAGCCGCCTGCACCCCACCCACCCCGAGTAAACCCTCATGGAGCTAACGGCTCCCGCGCCTCCCTCCCGCCTCGCCTCCAGCCCCGCCGCCGGACCCGGTCTTAGCACCCCCCCTGCACCCCCCCGCACCCCCCTGCACCCCCATCGCACCCCCACCGCACCCCTGCGCTCCCCACCCACCAGCCTCCCTCTCCAAGCCTTCCGCGTCTTTCTTATTTTGCTCCCAGGAAATGAAAACTTTAATTTCTTTCTTTTCTGTTTTTATTAACTTTATTGGATTCTCTTTTTAATTACAAACCACGGTACTACGCGTTCTCTGTAACCGCTGGAACCAGAGGAACAGGAAGACGCCTGCCCCTGCCTCCCCCGTGCAGCCGCCCGGCGGGCTGGGGCTCCTCCGGGAGGGCGATCTGAGGACCACCTGAGGGCACTGTGCCAGCTTCTCTGGCAGGAGTTTGAACTGTATTCTAACGGCACGAGAAAGCCACTGCAGGCCGGGGGTGGACCTCTCTGATGTGTGGGACCCAAGGACACTCAGGTGTCCACTGGATGGCGAACAGAGAGGCCAGGGCAGTGTGGTTGTCAGGAGACAGAATGGATGGATGGCTGGGTGGATGGACAGACAGACAGGCAGATTCCTTCTTTTTAAATAAAAATGGTCTCAGACAACACAGATTGCTCCACCCTTTTTCTTTTGCCTTCCAGAACTTCCAGGTCAGAACATGCAGCTCTGGCCCGGCGTGGCGGTACACACCTGTAATTTCAGCACTCAACAGGCTGAGGTGGGAGGATTGTCTTGAGTTCAAGGCCAACCTGAACTACATAGTGAGGCCTTGTCTCAAAAAAAAAGAAAAAAAAAAACAAAAAAAAACCCAAAAAAGTAACAAAAATAAAGTAGTATTGGATTACAATCCAAAGTATATCAGAAATATCCCTGTGTTCATACTTCGAAGTGATAATTGGATAAATTATTAATGGGGAGAGAAGAGATAAATCTGCCGTACAGAATCCCACATATATTAGGTAGCTACTTTATTTATTTATTTATGTGGTGCTGGGGTTGGAACTTGGGGCTTTGTGCTTGCTAGCCAAGCACTCTAACCACTGAGCTAAATCCCCAGCCTAGGTAGCCACTTTAAAAGAGGGAACATGGCTCCCCACTTCTTGGCTGAACATAATGACTTCCTTCTAGAGGGCACTGTATGGGAGGGGACAGTGACTTGACAGCAGAGAAATGTGACAGACTCCCTCAGCGAGGTGTTCGGGGTCAACGCCAGCAGTCCTAAATCACATGCTAGGCTGGACCCTGGATGTGACCTTGAAGAAACAGCATTTATCTCTCTGGCCTGCTGCCCCAGGCTGTGGGGAACGCAGGCAGATTCCAAGAGAGCAGGACCCCATGTATCCCTCGAAGTGTCATGGTCACCCAGCCAAGGGACATCTGAGACAAGGTCACACCCAAGTGGCGCCTCGGGAGACACAGTCACTAAATGCAATGAGGCACCTGGAATGGGGCTTGGAACAGAAAAAGAACAACAGAAAAAGAACATCGTAGGTTAAAAAACAAAGTGAGAAAAAGTGAATAATCTGTGGACCCTGATTGTTCTGTATCAACACTGGCCCATTCATTGTGACAAATATGCCTTACTGGTGCGGCCGTTAATAACGGGGTTCTGGGGGCGGGTGTGTATGGGAACACTCTGTGCTGGCTGCTCAGGTTTTATTTTTTTTCAGTAAAAGTAGAACTGTTCTAAAAAAATATAGCCCATTAATTTTTAAAAATACACATCTCGTTGTTTTAAATTGTACTTCTCTGGCTCCCAGCGAAGTGGAATCACTTCTCATGTATCTTCTGTAACTACTTGTTTATGTCTCCACCTATTTTTATTTTTGACTCGCATTGGTTTATCATCTGTTTGCAGAGAAAGGATATTAATTATTTGTTATGCATGTTGGAAATATTTTTTTCAGTCTATTGTTTATCATTGGGGTCAGGTACTCTGGGGTAGAACGATGAGAGGGGCCGACTCCGTTTCAGCAAGGCCTTGGGAGGGGGCGACGCCTGCTCCAAGCAGGAAAGGGGATCCGGTGGGAACAGCACGTGCAAAGCGCAGAGGGCGGGGAGGTGGGAGGAGCTGCGCATGCTCGGGGGGCAGAGCGGGGCCGCCGGGGAGGCCGAGACGGCTTCCTTCCCGCTGGGCGCGGGCAGCGAGACCAGGCCGAGCGGCCCAGAGCTCCTCAGAAGGGGGCCCCAGATCGTGGGGTGGGCGGACCGACGTGAGCGCTCGCTTGGAGCAGGCTCCGCCCTTGGCCCAGGTCTGGCGCCCCCGGCTGGTGGGCGCGGACGGCCGCACCCCCGGCGACGCGGGCACAGATCAGCGTCCAGTGGCTGCCCCGCCCTGTCCGGTGCCTCGGGCCCGAGGGCCGCAGTGACCCTCCGGCCCGTGCGGGCCGCGGCCACGCCGGACAGTCCCTCTGCCTCGCCTGCTGCGCACTGAACTACGGGGCGCTGGGGCGCAAAGCGGCAACGACCCTCCGGGCCAGGCGGCTTCCTCCTGCCTTCCCTTTCTCCGGGGCTCTCCCCTTCCTCCCTCCGCCCCATCTCTGCTCGGACTTCGAATCTGAAGGCCGCCGGTCTACCTCCTGCCCCCCAGCTCCGGGGCAGTGTCTGCTGCTCCCCCCATCACCACGCCGGGGTGCCCAGCGGTGCCGGAGCAGGAGAGCTGCTCAGCCGGTCCGGGCCGAGGAGACCCGGTACGCGGGGAGTCGCCGTTATCCCCGCCTCGGCCGCCAGGCGTCGCTGCTGGCCTGGAAATGGGACGCGCCGCCCGGGCGTGTGGACGCCCAGGACCCTCTGCTGGGTCGGGGTGGGGGGGACCCAGGACGCCCCGAGATGGGGAGACTCGACTTCTCTGGAAGTCTCTTCCTGAATGTCCATCGGGGTGCAAAGGGGCGCACCCCCGAATTCGGGTTAATGTGGCTGACCCCCTGAAGGCAGGGGAGGGGGGTGGGGGGCTGACCCCGGGAAGCTCTTGTTTCCGCCCACCCTGCGGAACTGGGAGCGCGAATTTGCACCGCAGGTCCTAGAGTGACTCATTTCACAAATGAGGAATGGATGGGGGGCTCCGTTTTGTGTGTCAAGTTGCACAAGCCCCGGTGTCCCTCCAGTCAACCCATTTTCCCCCCACAGGGCTGCCTCCCTAGGGGCTCCCCGCGCTACAGCGACACTTGGAAGTCTGTTCTTGGGTGAGTAAATGATGCGAATAGAACAGTAGGCAGCATTTATTGAGCACTTAACTATGTACCAGGAGCAGATGCTGTTGTGATCCCCATGAAGAATCGCAGGCACAGAGGGGTGAGAGCATTTGCCAAGACACAGAGGCAGATCTAGGACGGGGACCGGGCGATCCTGCTCCAGAGCCCAACTGCCCAACAAGCCCCTGAATCGCACACACCCTTGACTTTTGAAATCTTCAGGAAGCGCCCAGTGGCCCCAGCAGGCGGCGCGAGAGCACGCGCCTTCCCCGAGTGCCCACCAGGGGGCGCGCGGAGCGACGCGCCTGCACCCGCCACGCCCGCGTGGCCTCGCCATCGCCCCTGGCGGAGCTGCGGCGCACTGCAGCCACCCGGGGCCAGTAGACAGGTGGCCGGGCAGGCAGCCCCTGACCTGGCGCCAGGTGTTGGCTCCTCGCCAGCTGCCCTGCAGTCTGGTGGCCTTGCTCGGGCCCTGCGTTCCCCCGGCGGGAAGGCGTGGGCAGGGCTGCTTCTGTTCGTCCGTGGCTCTTGGCAAAGCAATTCCACCCCCAGACAGACAGGGAGCAGAGGGGGAAACTGAGGCTCGAGGAGCCTGGGGCTGCTGGATCCCACCTTGCCCCCTTCTTGCCAGGCCCACCGTCTCTGCCTGCCCTCCTTCAGTCTCCCTCACCTCTCAGCCTGTTTGACCCACTGTCTCATGAAGGACCACTTCCCACCGCTGCAAGATGATCTTTCCCCTGATCGCTCTACAAGATGCATCCGACCCTGTTTAAAAGTCGTAATAGAGCAGGCATGGTGGCGCACACCAGTCACCCAGCACTTGGGGGCGGAGGCAAGAGGCCAGCCTGGTCTACACAAATGAAATTTATCACAAAATGAAACCCCACACCGGCAACCGGACCCATAAAACCTTAGGCGACCAAGCCCCTGTCCTGCCCATCCCTCTGGTGCCCTCGTGTCTCTCTCCCTGACGTCCCCACGCTGAGTGCCCGGTGGCCCAGCCTCCTCATCCTCTGGGCCCCGGGAGAACAAGGCCCCTTCTCTCTTTCTCTCCGGGAACTCACTGTCCTTCCTCCATGCCACCTGTCGGCAGCCACACCTCTGTCTTCCCGTGCTCCATTATTTCATCGCTGTCTGCCTCACTGCTTGAACTTTCCAGGCAGAAAAGGACACGGTCATCTCTCCGTGACAGCCGCACCCCACACCCAGCCCACGGCCCGACATAAAAGTAGATGCCTGATCACTATTTGGGAACAAATGAGTCTTTCATGCTGTCCTCCTCAGAACCCCCCTCCAGGCGCCTTTCATCTCGGGCCTCTCCCCAGCAGGCTCTTTCCCTCCCTCCCACCTGGATGATCAGCTGCTCCGGACTCACAGCTTGGGGACAGGGATGCGCCAAGCCCCTTGTTTTCATTAGCGTTTCCCTGGGGGCTGGGAGCCCCCCGCCAGAATGCCCCAGCCTGACACTTTCTAACTACAACTGCTGAACACGCGGGACGGTCTGCAATAATGATCGATTCTCGGCATGGCCAACAGACCCCGATGTCACCTCCAGCGCAGCGGTCACCGTGCTGGGTGCGCAGAGTGGACTGTGGCCTGCCTTCCGCCCTGGAGCAGCTGGAGGGACCTCGGTTGGGTCTGCCATCTGCACGAATCTCAACCAAACCCAGGGCTCGCTTTTCTGTCCCTCCCTTGCTGGGTCTCTGTCCCTGGCGCGTGGCTCAGTCCCTCCTTCCTGACGCTGCCCACGGCTGGCAAGGCCACTTCCATCTGCACCCCTGGCCCACACTCTCTGGGACCTTTTGGAGTCTTCTGCCTCTGCCCACGCCCAGAAGCCACCACGCCCAGGAGGCCCGCTGGGTCTTACCTCTCAGACCCTGCCTTCCTCTCCACAGGCCCTGCCCCGCCCGTGGTGCCTTGGCAGACCCTGCTGCCTCCCTCAGCAACAGCCACACTGTGACCCTTCTGCCTCCCCAACATCCATGGTGGTGTCCCCACTACTGATGTCCTGGCGGGTTCCCTCCCCTCCTTGCTCCCACTGGACTCTCCTCTTCCTGGTGAATTTTCCAAAAGCTTATTGTTGTTACTGATGAGACAGGGTCTTGCTGTTTAGTTCAGACCAACCCTGAACTCACTCTTTTGCCCAGCCTGGCTGGCCGGGGAGTCTGGCTCCAAAAGCTTTCTAGACGACGAATCTGATTATAATCACCAGCCCCCTTAAAAACCTTTCAAAGTTTCCCAGCCCGGCATGGTGACACACACCTGTAATTTCAGCACTAGGGAGGCTGAGGCAGGAGGATTCCTGTGGGTTCAAAGCCAGCCTGAACTGCTTAGCGAGACCTTGTCTCAAAAACAAAACAAAATGGAAACACCTTTCAGAGGTTCCCAGGAGACAAGGATCCAAGCCCTTGACCTGACACAGTTGTAGGCTCCTGCTTCCCCTCCTCCCCTGGGCTCCAGGAACAGAACGGTGTGCCCAGTTCTTGCCTCCAGACCTGTGGCCCACGGAGCAGCCCTTGCCTGGCTGACCCCTTCCCTGCACATCAGCGTCTTGGACAGTCACCCCTCCCCTTCCTACCCCTCCTTCCCCCTCATCCGCAATGCCTGGACCGAGGATCTTTGAGTCCCCCATCTCAGCCAGTTATATTCTCGATTTTCACGTCTGCCCCACACTAGGGATAAGATCCTGGAGGGCAGGGCCAGTGTCCCATTCATCTCTGTTTCCAGGCCTGGCCTGACGCCTGGCACGGAGGACAGGCTCGGCCGGTGGTTGATGGATGAATGCAGAGCCGAAAGTTGAAGGAAGTGAGAGCCAGGATGACCAAGAGGGAGCGAGGGCGAGCCTGGCAGGAGGGGCAGCCAGAGCCAACGTGTGGGAAGTGGCAAAACGAGAACTTCCACGGCCGCCCTCCTACGGCTGCCCGCCAGCCATCGCGACTGCCCTTTGTTTGCACATTTCTTCTCGTTTAGTTCTTGCAACAACCTGTCAGGAAACTGGCATCAGAGAGCCGGAGTAACCTACCCAAGGTCACACAGCAGGGCCAGGTCTGGAGCCGGATGGGGCCTGTGGGCTGAGAGCTGTGCTCTGCTGGGCCACGCTGCTCTGCCCGCGACAGGACCTTGTGGAATGGACAAGGAGTGGGCCGCACTCCTCTTCCTAGTGAGCACCAGAACCAGCTGCCCACGCTCAGGCCGGCAGCTCCTTCCTCCCAGCCGAACTGGAGGCTCAGAGGCCAGATATTTATTTACCTGTTCCTTCCCCGCCTGGCTTTGGGGGTCTCTGACGGGACACACTCGGCCCCTCACCGCTATCCATGGGCAGAGCTGCTGTGTCCTCTGGGGATGTGGGGGGCCGAGGGGCGCGGGGGGCTCTGTGACGCTGCTGTGGCGCCGCAGCCTGTCTCCCTCTTAGCACTTGGCCCAGGCTGATATTAAGATTCATCTGCATTCCCCGCGCACCCGCCTGGCAGATGGTGGGGGAGGAGGCCGGGTGTGTGCTGGGGGCTGCGGCCACACACCAAGTGGACCTCAGAGGGCCGCGCGGCCCTGCCCACCGTGCCCCCCGCCCAGGCTCAGGCAATTCCAAATGCCTGGTGCTGCTCACCCCGCAGCCTCCGGGGGTGCTAGGACTTGACCTTTTCTCTTTTAAAGACCAAAGAGGCCTCGAATGCCAGGAAGGAGGCCTGGAGCAACGAAAGGTGGGCGCCCACCTCTGGGAACTGGGGTCCAATTTTCCCTTCTTGTCCTGGAGAATTACAGACACCACAGACTACCCGGGACCCCACTGGGGAGGGAGCCCCTCTCTGCACCACAGGGAGGGCGAGTAGTGCGGAAGGGAGGGTCAGTACCCACCCCTTCCCAATTCCTCCTCTCGGCACCACCCCCCACCCCTGAATCTAGCCTGGCACCCGCTGGCCTTTTCAGCCACCCAGGACCCCAGCCCAGTGCTTCTTCGTGATCGGACTAAGTTCAGGGGATCATCGCAGCCCTCTGAGTAGAGTCGAGGAGGAAAGGAAGGGTCCTGACAAAACATACAGGCTAGACACCTAGAAGCACTTCCCCCGGCACGGGAAGCCGTCATCCGCTGCAATAAGGAAGGTGTCCTTTGGCTCCTAGAATGGGCTTAGAAAAGAATTATCTTTCCAAATTCCAGGACTCCTGGGCTGGCGGGTAGGGCCGCTGCGGGAAAACAGGCGCCCCGCCAGGGAGCTGCAAAAGCCAGGCCCCGTCCCCGGCGACCCTCGCCCCATCGCAGCCAGTCACTCCGCCCTCTTCGCTGGGGAGCCGGCGCCCAGGTCGCCGGGCTGCGGGCCGGCAGGGGAGGAGTTAACTCCGGAGGTACCGGCTGGGCTCACCGTACCTGCCGCCGCCGCCGCCGCCAGTGGGAGGGACGAGGCAGCGAGCCGCCCGGCGCCCGAGCGCTCAGTCCGGCGGGGCGCGGCGCGGGGCGCGGGCGCGGCCGGGGCGTCCGCCAGGGGGCGCGCCGCGACGGGGCGGGAGGGGCCGTCTGGGCTGGGGAATTCGCACCGGGCCGGGCGCGCGCGCAGGTCCCGCACATCTGGGCGAGCCGGCGCCGCTGGAGCGGAGAGGGGCGCCGGCGGCGGCGGGAGCGGCGGAGCGCCACGCGGCTGGAGCCCCTCGAGGCGCGCACCTGGGACCCCGAGCGCGGGCCGCGCGGCGCGCAGCCGGGTCGGGGAGGGGGCGGCGGCGGCACAGCCGGACCGAAGGGGGCGGGGTCGGTCCCGGGCGACCGGCGGAGCCGCGGGCCGCGAGGCGCCGGGGACCGAGCATGGGACGGCGCGCCTGAGGGGACAGCAGGGGAGCGCGCGGCCTGGGACCCCGACAGGGGCGACGAGGAAGGGGCCGTGAGCCGGGAGGAGGATGCAACTGACTCGCTGCTGCTTCGTGTTCCTGGTGCAGGGCAGCCTCTACCTGGTGAGCGATCCGCGGGGAGCCGCGCGCGGGGGGCCCGCGGGATCGGGGAGCGCGCGAAGCTCCGCGCCCGGAAACTTTCTCCTGCCCCCGGCAGCCGGGCTCGGCGGGGGCGGCTGGAGGCTGGGGAGAGGGCGGGTCCGGGCCGGAGGCCGGACGGGAAGGGTTAATAGGGGCGGGGAGAGGGCGCCGGGCCGGCCCACCCACTCCGCGGCGGGTGGCGGGAGGTGCGACCTGCGCGGGGGAAAAGGCCCCCGAGCCGGGTCGCCCGGGGCTCCGGGACCCTGCACCGGGACGCGCGGATGAGGGCGAAGGGGGTGTGAGCTGGGGACCCGCCGGCTCGGGGGACGCTGGCGCGCGGCCCCCCGGGCCCCTGGGGCTGGAGAGCCCCCGGCGCGCGGAGCCGGTGCAGGCGAGGGGCGGCCCCGCGTCCCCGCCGCCCGCCGCCCGCCGCCCGCCGCCCGCCGCCCGCCGCCCGCCGCCCGCGTCCCCGCTCGCGCCCGCCCTCCCCGCCTGTTGTTTTCCTCTCCTCTCCCGGCTGCGCGCGGCCCGAGCCCCACAGGACCTGGGCAGGCGGCTCCCGCCTCGGGCGCTCGCGGCCGCTCAGCCGGGCGCCCAGGACGCGGGGGACCCCAGCCCCAGCCCCAGCTCCCCTGCGACACCGCGCCGCGCCCCCGCCCCAATCCTGTCCTGGAGAAGCCGCCTTCCCTCTGGACAATAATTCCCTTGCCGGCACCTCCAGGCCACTGTAGGAAGCTCTTCCCTGACCGGTCCTTCCCTGTGTCCCCTCCTCTGTCCCCTGCCCTGTAGCTGTGTCCCCCAGTCCTCACAGGTGGGCACCTTGAGCTCAGCCCCAGGATCCGCCCTCACTGGAGTCCCTATACCCCACGGGGGTGGGGGGGGCAGGCCAGCCTTGACCCTGGGGCAGAGGTGACTTGGCCACAGCACCCAGCTGCGGGCACCACCAAGGCATGAAGACCCCAGACCCCGCTGGGTAACTCCCGTCCCACTGGCTCGGGCAGCCTCCTTCCTCGCCCCAGCATCACTGCTGTAGCCAGCGCTGCCAAGTGACCCAGTGTCCTGGGAGCTGGTGGCACAGACACCCAGGCAAGGACTCTCTTTCAAAAGCTGAGCAAACACCAGTGGGCCACTGCCCTCAGGAAACCTAGTGCCCTCCGTCCCCACGTCCTCCAACTGCCTGGGCCTTCCCTCACCACCTGTCCCCACCTCTCCTCCAGAAGTCCTTCCTGAGGTGCGGCCTGTCACCCAGGCCAAGTCTGCAGAGGCAGGATGAGCCAGGACAGAGTTTACAGGACATTCTAGGTGGGAAGGGGGCTCGGTTCAAATTCTTTCTAGAAGACATCTGGCTGTGAGTCTAGGAGTATGTGGTGTAACAGAAGGGCCAACCCTGGGTGACCTTAGTCTTATGTGATGTAACCTGTGAGCCGTGGTGTCCTTGCCTAAGAAATGGAATCCTAGAACTCCTGCCTTGCAATGCAGATGACATCTTGCCATGTCACCATCCATCAGTGTCCCCCAGAGAAGCATCTGCTTCCTTCACCCTGGGCCGTCCTGGGTGTGCCCCGCACTCTCCATCTCCCCTAGTCCTGCCAAAGCCTACGCTGCATTTGTACTTGACACCGAATTAGGCTGGGTCCTGTGGTCTTACCTCCTTACCTGTGGGTTTTCTTTGCATCGAAGGGGTAGCAGTTACCCTAGGGGATTAGGAATAGTGTCTCTCCAGACAGACTGGGAAGTCCCAAAAAACAGGAGGTGTAGCCCGCCTGTCAGTGGGGAGCTCCAGTCAGTCCCCTTGCTGACTTGGGGCACTTTGGAGGCCGAGATTGTGCCTCCCCAATTAGGCCAGGATTTCACCAAGCCAAGGACTCAGACTCTTCCCTCATACTGGGGCCTCTGCCATCTGAGGGGCTGGGCCTTCCCCATCAGGCTGGGGACTGCCTTGGATGTAGGGCCACATGTCTCTGGTGCCACGGTCCACTGGAGAGAATCCCGAACATCCTTCTGGATTTGGGATCGTGGCCAGAGATGGGATAGTAAGGAGGGGACACCAGAATGACCCAAGTATGAGGACAGGAGATGGAAGGGACCACAACACAAGCCAGTGTGTGGCCCTGACCCCAGAGTACACGTACAATGCGAGAGCCCTCAGTCCTGAGTCACCGTGGAAAGGACAAGGACAGAGATGACCCCGGTGGTGCGGAATTGTCCCCCAGGTCCTCTGGACACAGGATGCTCACTCTTTCCAACTCCCTCTGCAGGTCATCTGTGGCCAGGATGACGGTCCGCCTGGCTCCGAGGACCCTGAGCATGATGGCCACGAGAACCAGCCCCGGCCCCGGGTCCCTCGGAAGCGGGGCCACATCTCCCAAAAGTCCCGCCTCCTGGCCAACTCCACTCTCCTAGGGCTGCTGGCTCCACCTGGTTCCGAAGCTTGGGGTGTCCTCGGGCAGCCCCCCAACCACCCGAACCACAGCCCCCCACCCTCGGCCAAGGTGAAGAAAATATTTGGCTGGGGCGACTTCTACTCCAACATCAAGACGGTGGCCCTGAACCTGCTCGTCACGGGGAAGATTGTGGACCACGGCAACGGGACTTTCAGCGTCCACTTCCGCCACAATGCCACGGGCCAGGGCAACATCTCCATCAGCCTCGTGCCGCCCGGCAAAGCCGTCGAGTTCCACCAGGAGCAGCAGATCTTCATCGAAGCCAAGGCCTCCAAAATCTTCAACTGCCGCATGGAGTGGGAGAAGGTGGAGCGGGGCCGCCGGACCTCGCTCTGTACCCACGACCCAGCCAAGACCTGTTCCCGCGACCACTCTCAGAGCTCGGCCACCTGGAGCTGTTCCCAACCCTTCAAGGTCGTCTGTGTCTACATTGCCTTCTACAGCACAGACTATCGGCTGGTCCAGAAGGTGTGCCCAGACTACAACTACCACAGCGACACCCCCTACTACCCCTCCGGCTGACTCGGGGCAAGCCTCAGCGGCCAGGCTAGGGCTGGAAGGGTGGCCCTGCCCCGACACTGGGCAGGGAGGGGGCTGGGTCCCTGGCAGGGAGAGGGGAGGAGACGAGGAGATGCCCACTGGGGCCGAGTCTCAGTGGCTGGAGCAGCGTCCTGACCTGAGGCTATGCAGCTGCTAGAAAGCGGGAGCCTGGGGGAGGACAGTGTGAGGCAGCCTTTCAGGGCTTTCCCATCAAGCCGATGCTGGGCCCGTGGGGCAGACCATGGGGCCCCAGGTCAAGTCACAGAGGAGACCCCCAAGCCCTCGTCTCCCTCACTGCCCTCTTGAGCCAGGATGGAAGCAGCAGACGGGGTTTCGGGAGTCTGCGTAGGGTGCATGGCTGAGCCGGGATCCTGGGAGGCAGCAGTGGGCAGCCTCGAGCCCCTTCCCTGCCCCGAGCCGAGTGTAAGGCTAAAGTGGTAACCCTATTTGTGACAAATAATCCATCGGTCTCCAGCCAGGCCACCCTTTCCACAGTTCCTCCTCCTGCCAGCGTCCTCCACACCCGCTTTGCTAGCATAGCCGTCCTTAGGCCGAGACAGGATGATGCTGGTCCTCCTAGCACCAAGGCCACCAGTGGACGCCTGTGCGGGTGCCCTGTGTCCCACTGCCACCACACCCTCTGCTGAGAGTGGTCCCTCCACGGGCAGCCCTGCCTGTCAGTCGGGGGCCCTCTCTCCCCATACATGGGGCCGCCAGTGGCGTTGGCAGGACGCCGGGTCTGCTCCCTTGTGTCTGTCTGTGGGTGGGGGGAGGGGCGGGAAGTCTCGTGAAATCACCTGACCGTCGACTTCTGTGTGCAGAATCTTGTCCTTGGAGCAGGGAATAAAGCTTTCCCCAGGCCATGGCCTTCTGAGTTGTCCATGGGAGAGGGCCTGGGTCCCCTGGTCCTGCCAACATTTTTCAGATGGCAGCCGGACATGTCTGGGGACCAGAGAACCAGACTTCATCAGCTCTGAGTGGTGCTCAGCAAGGCTTCTGTGCAGCCCTCTCCAGTTCCCTTTCTGGGCTACCAGATCCGGCGCCAGAAACCTGAGCAAAGGCCCTGTGCTTGGTTCTCATGGGGTTGGGGTGGTGCCTGTCTGCAAGAGCAGCTTGAAAAATAAGAGCTGGTGGCAGTGACAGGATCAGCCAGAGCAGGGAGCGGCTGTCCCATAGGCCCCATTGGGGACAGGTGCCTAGCTCTGCCATGGCTTTCTGTGTGGCCCTGGCCAGGTTGTCCTCTACAACACGAGGGCCTCGCCCGGTGCACACGGGCATCGAAATCAGGGACATGGATTTCCGGTCCTCCCTGCTCCCACAGGTCTGGGCGGGGCCTAGGACCTGCATCTGTAACTGGCACCCAGCTGGACGTCGCTGCCATCCGGCGTGTCCTGAAAGCCGGCCGTGGCCCCCAGGCTCCTCTCTGGCTCCCACTCCATAGATGAGGAGTGTCCTCCGTGCACCCCCTCCCCACAGTTGTAATTCCTATGTGCTTCTCCTGGGGCAGGGTCCTTTCCTTTCCAGGGTCCAACGTGCTAGTGAGAGAACAGGCTGGGGTGTCGCCAGGACGAAGGGGCCCCGCAGAATGCACGGCTACGTGAGGGTCCTGCCGGGGCTTGGCTGGGCCTCAGGACAGGAAGGCTGGAGTCCTCCCCATGGTGCCGGGGAGGCCATTCTGGGTCTGCTCTCTCAGGTCCCTTTTGACAGGGTGGCCACAGTGGGAAAGTCCTAGCATGCAGGCCTTTGCCCTGGCCACCACGCTGAACCCCACCCCTGCCATGGCCACTGCAGCAGAGAGCTGGGGGGCTTGGGAGCTGCCTCCCTGCAGCCCGCCTGTGTAATGTGACCCAGGAAGGGCACCTCTAGCTCTTACTTCTGCTCCAGCATTCCCTGCGCCCAGCATCCTGGGCCACTTCTCCTGAGCGGACTGGAGATGCGCCCAGCCAGCCCGCCACACCGCTCTTCCTCTGCCCGAGGGACCCGGGGTCTGGCCCTGTGGTGAAAGCATGGAGCGCCTGGGTCTGGAGGGTCCCCAGCCCCTGCGGACACCCCAACAGTATCCTGGAGCGGCTCCTCCCGCCTGTGAGGTCTGGGAATGAGCAAGGCCCAGACCCTGGGGGCGGACTGGCCAGACCCCCTGGCCTGTGGCCCGGTACTGTGACCCCTCCTCCTCCTCCTCTCCCTCAGAGAGCCAGATGCTGCCGACAGCTGGAGGCCCAGCCTTCCTGGCACACAGTCTGCCTGCGCAGGGGGTGGGTTCATTTTAATAACTTCATCTCACCGGCACGCACACTCTGCACCTCACTCCTCCTTCTCTGCCTTCCCCAGCAAGCAGGCTGCTGCTCCCTCCCGGCTGAGTCTGCTGGCAGATTTCTTCCCAAATCTTTCTTCTTCAGGGCCGGGTGGGGGCTGTGGTTCCTGCTACACACCTTGAGGCCCTTGGTCCTCGCAGCTTCCTCTGGCTGAGAAGACGCCCACCCTGCCCCTCGGAACTAAACCTGGCCCCCAAGTGCTCCGACCTCCGCCTTTGCCATCCCAGCCCTCCTGTGGCACAGCACCCCTCAAAGTATCCCATCTCCACCTACGATAAGGCCCGGGCCTTGCCTCACCCCAACTCTTTGGCCTTCCCCCACCACACTCCAGAGCAGTCTGAAATCTCAGCCTGCAGGGACCAGGTGGGGGCCTTGCCTCCTGCACCCAGCCTGCTAGGAGTCTGGGAAATTGCTGAGGCCCGGGGCAGAGGCCATGCCTCCCTTCTCGGACTGGAGCCTCCTTGAGGCCAGGACTCGTCCTAGGATGGAAGGGGAAGCCTTGCTCTTTCTGGGGCCCCAGGACAGCCGGAGGCCGCCCGTCCCCGTGCTCCGCGCACACTGCCTGGCCTCAGCGTCCCTGAGTCTCCAGGGGCAGATCGTGCCTGCGTCTGTGAGAGGGAATGTGTGTCAGGTCAGCTGGCAGCGACGCTGCATCTCCCTGTCCGCCAGGCCAGTCCCTCCTCCCTCCCCCCAGCCCAGCCTCCTTCCTGAGATGAGCAGGCGGGAACTGAGTCACCCCTTTCCCATCCTTGGCAGGATTGCCAGTGACCTTGTGTGTGGCAGACTCCTGCAGTGAGTCCATTGCTCAGAGCCACACAGAGTGGGTGTGCGTGGAGGCTGGGGGTAGGGACTTGGGGGGCAACTGAAGGTCACAGAGCGATCAGGGACCGGGATGCTGAGGGGATGTGGGGGGTGGGGGAGACAGAGTGCGCCAGGTGCTCTGTGGGGAGTGATCCAATGTCACGGCTGGGAGTGGGAGAGAAATGTGACATCTGAAGACTGTGAGTCCTGTGGCACTGCCAGGAGAACGGGGGCTGGGTGACGGGTGACAAGAGACACTATCAGCCCACCAGGCAGGGGAGGGGGGGTGGGGCGGCACCTGCCGAGGAGGCCAAAGTCCTGGAGGGGCAGTTGATGCCACCTGTCTGGCACAAATGGCAAGGGAGACCTGGTGCTCGCCCACTGAGGGCCGGGAGCTAGCTCTGCCAGGACTTTGTTTCCCGCGGCCGCCAGGCTCACAGGCTGAGTCGACGGTCGGTCAGGCTGAGGAGGCCCAGTTCAAGGCACCCGCCTAGGTGACTCTAAGGGACAAGCCAGCTCCCCTTGAACCAATGAAATGGCAACATGGAGCTGGATGTGGTGGAGCCTACCTGTAATCCCAGCACTCTGGAAGGCTGAGGCAAGAGGATTTTGGTGAGCTCAAGGCCAGCCTGTGCTACATAGTGAGTTCAAGGCCCACCTGGAATAGCCAGATCCTGTTGCAACAAAACAAAAACACAAAAACGCTACTTCCTCCACTCTTGGCTTTTGAAAACAGGTTCACAGAACTTCAGCCTCGCACTGCTGTGGACAGGTGAAAGGGCCAGACCGGAGGGAGGTCATGGGCTCCTGTCCCAGTTCTGCCCTGTGATGCATGTAGCAGAGAGGGTAACTGCCCCACAGAGTCTCTTTCCCCTTTCTCCATGACGGGGTCCTCAGCTGTTAGTTGGCCACACGGCTGCCTGAAATTAATATACATTTCTCTGTCTCGCTTCACCTGTATGTGAATACATGGCTAAGATCTAGTCAATGACATTGAAGCCAAGTGATGATATGCGCAGGTCTGGAATTATTTCATTTTATATATATACTATATATATATATATATATATTTTGCAGTACTAATGATGAACCCAGAGATGCTCTACCACTGAGTCACATCCCCAGCCCTTTCTATTTTTTGAGACAGGGTCTTGCTAAATTGCCCAGGTTGGACTTGAGTTTGAGATCTTCCTGCCTCAGCCTCCCAAGTCACTGCAGTTACTGGTGTGTGCCACTGTGCCCAGCTCAAAAACCTTTGCTCCCTCTTTGTTCATCCTCTGCCATGTCACCTGCCATCTTAGACCAGAAGCAGCGAGTGGCGAGCCGAAGAAGCCTTTTTTAAGCCACCGTGTCCTGGGCCTGCATCTCTAGCACCACTCAATTCGGTCGTGATGGAGCTCTTCCTGCTGCGGACCTGTGTCCTCATCTGTGGGACTGAGACGGTGCCTGCAGGGTCACTGCACACCAGAGACTCGCAGGCTAGGAGAACGTGGGAAGACCCCTTCCCCTGTGGGCATCCGGGGCACTTGGCCTCCACTGTCAGAGGTGCAAGAGCTGCTTAACTTCGGGGACCCCAGAGGGGCTTGGAAGGATCCTCTACCCCAGCCTGAGGGGCCTCCAGTCCCCAAATTCAGCTGCACACATCCGAGTCCCCATCCACAGTCTGATGTTGGTGACACACAATCCTCGTTAAGGGCCTGACTGATCCCAGGCAGATGGGATCCTAATTTAATTAAAACCCTTTAATTACCTGCAACAACACAGATTGGAAGGCCAAGGCAGAGGGGGCCTGGGCGGGAGGGGCGGCCCTTCCGGCCCTCAGGAGCCCGGGTTGTGAGGCGCCATTCCCACCGCTGGGCACGAGATGGAAGGAACAGCGAGGGTGGCCTGGCCTCTGCCTTCCGCCACAGGGCAGCGCAGGGTGGGGGCGGGGCGGGCCAGCCCTTGGGAGCCCAGTGCCAGGCTCCCGGGTCTGGAGCTGTCAGCGTCAGTTTTGAGCTGGGAGTGAGACCAGCACAAGCTGTTTAAGGTCAGGTCTGAGCCTCCCGAGACCCTGGTCCTCTCCAGGGCACGCCGGCGAGGAGCAAGCCTGGCTCCCATTTCTTCCCAGTGCCCTGGCTTAAGCGACAGGGGCACCTCTTCACCTGCCCGAGGTAGCCACGCCTCTGGAACTGGTCTTTCCTCGTCACTGTCATCCTGGGGAGAGGGGCTCAGGGTGTGATGTAGGCGGGCTGCAGAGGGGACCCGTAAAGCCCCCCTCCATGGTGCTGGCCTCAGCAGTTCCTCCCACAAAGGCAGAAGGAGCCCCGGCCAGGCCAGAGCATGCCAAGGCCCGGCATGGACAGACGCAGCAGCCCAGACTCCCGAGCTGGGCTATTTTTAGGCCCTGTGGACATCATCCGTTAATACCCCTTCTGTTCTCCCTTAGTCCTTATTCACTCAGCAAATATTGTTTAATAAAGCCTCTGAAAGTTCCAGCTGGTCTCCACCGGGCCGAGGACCCAGGAGAAGAGGTGTCAGTTCACACTGGAGCCCTCATCTTACAGCAAGGGTCTTACTGGGCTCCTTGGGAGGCTGGGGGCTGGAAGTGGAACCAGAGACCCCAGCACAAGGAGAAGCTCTAGTCTAGGGAGTGGAGTTGCCAGGTCCAGCCTTCTCCACCCGGGATTTCCCTTCCCAGCCACAGCCCAAGAGCTGCTGTATTGTGCCGTATTTACGGGGCGAGCTCTCCAATACGGAGGCCTTTCGCACCTGCCCTTCTGCCCCTTCCCCTCAGGTGTCTCTGCACCCCACTTCTCTGTTGCCCACTGCCCAGCCTTGGAAAAGCCTGCTGTGATCCCTGGCTGTGCACCTGCTAACTGAGGGACTCTTGGAGCGGGAAATGCACTGTCCCCTCCGGGTTAACCAGAGCTGGGACCTGAGCGGTCTCCCCCTCAGACGGAGGCTCCTCAGGGCAGGGCCTGTCTGGCTGGGCTGGATGGGGCCTCCCCGGGCACAGTCCAGGAGCTGCCTGAATACAGTGCCTGGCTCATCGAGGTCCACACAGGAGGTCCCTGCGTGACCTCAATGAAGGCACAGCCAAGAGGCTGCAGCCTGCATCCTGCCGCAGGCGGGGAAGTGACACTTGCTCTGTTAGTGCCAGGTTACGGCCATCTAGCCCTCCCCTCGCCCCACTGGTCTCCTGGGTGTCCTGGGGAAGGAAGGTGGTGCGAGCTGGATTCTCTCTCCTTCTAGGCGGGCTGTGTAGCACAGCAGCTGACGGCAGGGATTCTGGACCCAGCTTCCTGGATTCAAATCCTATTTTTTGTTGTTTTTGTTTTTTGAGATAGGGTCTTACTGTGTGGCCCAAACTGGCCTCAAAATCACAGTGATGCTCCTGCCTCAGCCTCCTGAATGCTAGGATTACAGGTGTGTGCCACTATGCTGGCTTGGATACAGGTCCTTGCTCTTCCTCATCCAGGTGTGTCCAACCTGCAGACTGTGGGCTGTACCTGCTGGCACAGACCTTGACCAAGCTGCCCAGCATCTTCGTCTGAGCTCCCCCGTGTGTACAGTGGTGTGCTGTGAGCTGGCAGTGTGTTGACCCAAAGGTGGCACCCCAGCCCCAGCCTGGCTGGCCCTGAGTGGAGGAGGGAGGCGAATGGCCATGGCCCTACTATCCCTGCTGCAGGAATGATGTGGGAAGAAACCCTACAGAGGTCTGCACAAGATGACACATGAAAGGAACCTCCCTGATCCCCTTGGCTCTGGATAAGGAACCGGTACCTGTTTGCATTCCTACTCACTGCTCTGTGGCCACAGAGTCCCACCGCTGGAGCTCGGAAGCCCCTTCCAGCGCAAGTGTGGCTTCATCTGCCCTCTACCCACTGCGCACACCCAGCTCTGAGAACAGGGCAGCCAGATGCTCTTAATTCAGAGGCAGTCAGAGAGCAGCTGGCCAAGCGCACTGTCCAGGCCCAGGGCACCCCCCGTCCCTCCCCTGTGCCCTGGTCAAACCCAGCTCCCTCCCTCTCCCTCGCCCACCTTCTCCATTCCATCATCAATTTCTCATCAGCCCAGATGGCTGTGGGTCCCTTGCTGGTACCCGTGTGTGGACGTGACCCTGTCCTGTGTCCATTCTGAGACACGGCGAGTTCCCCGAGGACAGGCCTAGTGTGACCCGTTCCCGCCACACTCTGAGAACACCGTGCGCTGCCCAGTGAGTCCTGACTCACAGACCAACTCTGAACTCAGCCTCGATGTGGAAGTTTCCCACAGTGACAAGGGGAGACGCAGTCGAAGAGGCAGCCACACTCCTCCAGGCTGCTGCTGCTGTGGTAGCCGAGAACGATTGCGGCTGGGGGGACCCCGAGTTGGGGGTGGCGGGGGTCTGGCGAATGCAAAGACACTAACTGCCCCACTCCCTGTCCTGGCAGCTCCCGGGCCTGGGATGGGGGCTGCTACCGCTTAGCTGGGCGCTGCCATCTGCCACGCGCCGTGGAGAGCGGAACAGGCGGGTGCTGGGAGGCAGGTTTTGTCTTGGCTTTTTTTTTT
>PVJO010008762.1:0-73729 GCA_004026905.1 Hystrix cristata
TCTCCCCTGTTGCCTTTCTGCTTTTCCCCTTCTTTCCTTCTAGTGCAGAGGAGTGGAGTACTAGTCCCCTGTCTTTTAAAGAGGCTGGATTTCTACAACAGTTTCCATTCACTCATGCAATTGACTTAATTTTCTTTTTACTCTGAAGTGACTTGGTTACAGTCATTTATTTAGTTGGGGTTTTCTGGAGTTAAGGGCTGGTCGTTCTGGAACTTGATCCTAGCACACGAGACATAACAATTAAACTATTGTATTTCCAAAGAAGATTTATAGACAATATTATCTCCATAATTATACATAGGTTCAAATTCTGTTCCTTATGTGATGCATTCTATGGTTGATAATGAAATTCCTATTCCATTTGCAAGTTTTGAGCATGGAGAGAGAGACGACAAAGGCATGATATATGATATACAATATATCAATGGTTCAAGAAAAAAATTTACGTTTTTCAGTTACCACATAATTACTTTTTTTACCAACATTTTCATGAAAGATAGAGGGTATGAGAGAAGGAAAAAGCCAAGGTATTAAGATTTTAGAGACAGAGATCTTTCCTTATTGGTTTGTTCTTTTTCCCCTCAAAAGATCATGAATTTTTTGACTGAAGCAGTCATTTATTTTATTTTGTCTATATTCTTCAAAATATCAATCATGAGCTTACCACATAATAATGCCCTATCAACGTTTATTGAATTTAATTTGTAATAATTCTAGAAGCATTAGAGTTTTGGAATTAAAGCAAAGTATGCATAATTATGTAAATACCAATTTCATTCCAGTCTCAAATATACATGGAATAGACCAATGATTCATTACTAAAATTTCAGTTATTAGTAAATTAATTATAATAAAGCTGCCAACTTAATAAATAGTATATGAAAATGTAGATCTATAATCCAGAAAAAATATTTTATTTAACAACGCATTCCTTTGCTATGTTTTCACATGTGTTTATAAAAATCATTGCACACTTGTCAAAACTAAGTCATGAATCTAATATGAAACCTTAAGTTTCCATGGACTGACTTAGTATATGAGTATTTTAACACCCATGGATGGTTAAGATACTGAATAAGCAAAATAAAAATCCAGACAGAAAATATGCTCTTTGTTAATAAATTTCTCCATTTGAATGAAACAACAGAGAAATGTCATTTTGCTTATGTATTTAGCTTTCATTCCTTTTATTAGCCCATTATTTTTTTAACAAAGGTACATTATTTACAGGTGGCTTTCCTCCCTAGTGAATGAAATCTTTTTCATTTTCTAATGTAAATGGGGTAGTGCGTGTGGAGGGAGGCAGTCATCCCTGATCCCGCCGTAGCAGTTCAGGGAAGGATGCAGGGGAGGAAGGTGCTGTGCACCACTCTTTCTGTCCTCTCGTGTGTCATTCCAGTATCGTTCCTAGGTAGCTCATTCCAATAGTCTCCTAAGTAATGCTCCATTTCTCTTTTTGTCTGTCCACAGTTTTTTATCAGGATGGTAGTGAGAATGAGCCTTCCTAAAAGAAAGTCAAATCATACCATTTCTCGCTTTAAAGGCTTGCATTGGCTTTCTGTTTAAATGAAATGTCAAAGTCCTAAAAGCCTGGCCCCACTTTGACTTCTTCTTTTGATGTTTTGTACCCTCCTTCTCTATTACTACCGCTGACCGAGCCTTTACATTTGGTTGTATTTCTGCCTCAGGGTGCTTGCCAGACTGTTCTCTAACAATATCACTTGACGCATTTTCTTACCTCTTTCTGTTTTCCCCGCATTGTCCTCTCCTCATCGAAGCCAAAACTGACTACTTGTCCAATAGGTCAGTCTGAACTCATCCCAATCCGAGTTTCAGGTACCTTACACTCATTTCCCTTTACTGGTCTTTAGTCATAGCTCTTGTCACCCCAACACAATACACACTTTTCTTATTTCTTATTATCGGTTGTCTTTTCACAGCTGAGTGAGGAGACTGTTAGTCAAGCATCTTTCTTCCCCAATGCTGCCAACCCTCCTAGAAAATCTAACAGATCAAGAAATATTTGGGGAGGGGAAAATGAATATGAAGACTAATTGTTCCTTAATGAAAAGCATTGATTTTATTATTAGAATAAGGAGTTTGCCAAGTCCAAGCAGTAAGAACAAGTGCACCCACTGAACAATGAGGGAACATATTTAGCTATTATTTCTAAGAATTCAGAATTTTTATTGAAGAATAATGGCAGGAAAGTGTAGTATGTAGATTTTTAAAATGTATATTTTGGTACAGATTTATGCATTCCATTTAAATAATATTTTATAGTTTTACTTTCATTAATAATTTATTTATGATAGTGTTTCAGTGTCCCCAAACTAAATACATCACAATAGCTCAAAGTTCCGTAAAGTGGACCAATGAAGCAAAGGATAGTTGCCTCTACTGCCTACTTCTCAGGCAGTCAGAATAGTGCACTTGATGTTCCACTTTTTGTTTTAAAATGGAATGTGTTGGCAAAGCAAAGTTTGGGCTAAAATATAGCAACAAAAGTACTTATAGCAGGGTATTTCTTTTTATAGAGAAAGAAAAGATTTTAGGAACAGCTGTCCACTGTTAGTAGGAATAGTTCTGAAAAATCTTGCCTGGCTACCTTTTAGGTGAATGTTCCTCGAAGCATCGTTTACTTCTGTTTCTCATACCACCCACCAGTCTGTATGTCTTAGATATTTGTTTCACATCAGGAGGTGGAGTGAACAATCAGATTTTTGCTTTACTCATCCACCTAAAGCCCTAGTTTGGGATGAGTTGCCGTAGCCACAAAATCTCTTCATTTCAATACTGGAGACCTGGGTTCTGCTTCTGGTTTCATTTTATTCTAGCTGTATAAACATAGCACATCATTTAACCATATATTATCATTTTGTAACTTCTACCAAATCTGAAGTTAAATATTTGATATAACTGAAAGTATTTTAAAGACATTGACCAAATGTTAAATATTTTACTATACAGTAGCAATAAGATAATTTTAATTTTTTGGCATAATAAAAATAGAAATCTAATATGTCAGCTTTAAATAATAAATGTAACCAATTACAGATAAGTAAAAAATGACAATATTTAAAATATAACTCTTTTGTGATTAAGACTCACATAACTAACTTTGAGATGAAAATTTTCATAATTTATATTTCAACTTTTTTATAATTTTCCACCATCATTATACTTTATATTATTTTATAATCTATGAAAGTGACTAAATGCTAAATAAAGTCTTGAGGGGCATTCTGCATAAATTATCTTAATACTATAAGTTCCCCTAATGGATTCAAGGCACTTATTTGACTACTAAAATTGAGCAAATATGAAAATAATTTATAAATACATCGTAATATCAGTGATAACATTATACATTAATGCTGATATTTAAATTCATATTCATAGTTCATAGTGTACTCTGACATCCATAAAGCCAATTTTTTTTCTTCAAGTGTGTTCCAATTGAATAGGATTTCAGGATCAACTGTAAATGGAAAGTAGAGATACTTTTTATCCAAATATTAAAAAAAAAGCAGTGTATCTCAATGTATCTTGATCTCCAGTAAATCCAATGAAGTTTTTAATTTTTATTTTTAGCCATATTTTAAATCTGTTTGACAATATCTATGATATCTGTGATTATGTGTTTGTGTTTGTGTGTATGTATGTGTGTGTGCAAATGTGTGTCCATAAATGTGCTACTTGTAACACCAAACAGCATCTCTTTGGACACCATTATTTTTGATAGCAAAAGATAAATATTCTAACTTATTTTATAATCTGAATATCCTACTAGTTATCTGGTCTTAGCTGTTTAGTTATCATTGGAGTTCTTAGATTTAGGCCATGATATGGCACTAAATGAATAATTCCTGAAATTTGGTAAAATAGCTAATATTCAGAATCACCTGGATAGGTGATTATAAATTATAAAGAAACCTGTACACAGAATTCCAGTTCTCTATACAAAGAGCATATTATTGATTAGATCTATTGCTTATAAAAGATTATCCTTATTAGCTATTTCCCAATGTTTGTGGTGTTCAATTAGTTTGATGGATGATTAATATTTTTAATATAGTACTGATATGTTATATAATTCAGATATTTGAAAAGGCATTCATGTTCCTCAGAGTATAATCTCCTGGGGTTGTGGAATATGTGCTGTGGTGGACCTAATATGTTCAACTTGAGCCAGAACGCCCAGCCGGACTGAGTTGGTGTGATGCTGGGCGTACAGGATCCACCTGAGGGTTGTTGCTGATGCAACATAAAACAGAGTGGGAGCCAGAGCTAGTTGGCGGGCTGTTTCCCAGGAGAAGCTCTGCTGCGGCTGGTTCTTCCGGAGGGGACTCGGCTGTCCTCGTCAAGGAAGGAGCTCGGGGCCTTGCTGTCGTCGAGGATGGCTGCTGTTGCTTTGGAGGAGCCCTGGTTGTCATCTCTGCTGCGAGCATCGTATCCTGGCTCCAGCCATCATGTGCAGACACGGACGTACATTGGACTGTGCTGTGGGCTCCCAGCCCTTAATTGGATCTTTTGGGTCTCCAGTGCCTAGATGGACATTCGGCACCTTCTGCATTTGGCTTCTGGGTGAATATTGTAAATGTCCCCTATTAAATCTGCTCTCTTATGACCATTGCCTCTGAAAATCAAACTAAGACATGTGCTAACATTTAATTATTCTGACAAATAATGTTAAGTACATGCAACTAAAATTTCTGAAGTCAAAAAATTTTTCTTGGGGTTGTGGATTTAGCTCAGTGGTAGAGCACTTGCCTAGTGAGCACAAGGCCCTAAGTTTGATCCCCAGAACCCCCAATTTTTTTTTCCTGAAGTCATTTAGGACATCAATATATTCACTATTATTGTTAAATTTGTTAAGAGTGCCTTTCTTGCTAATGCTAGTTTAGAAGCCAGTCTGTCATGCTGGAATCACACACCTATAATCCCATCATGGGGGAGGCTGAGGATCACTGCCAATTCAAGGGCAACCTTGACTACATACTGAGTTGAAACCCAGATTGAATTGCAGAGCAAGACCCTGTCTCAAAAACAACAAAAAAACTAAGGAACATAATTTTTTAAAGGAACCATGATATTTTGGCATATACTGTAGCCAAAATATTATTGCTCCATGAATAAAAATAATTCACAGACTCTTATTGATATCTTGTTTATGCTCCTTGTTTTGCTGACCTGCCCATAATCCTTTTAACTAGCAAAACACATTTCTTTTCTAGTGAACAAATTTTTTCTTACTCAAGAGTAATGAAATTCTCTATCCCTCTTCTAATCAGTGGAACCCAACCCCTTCTATCTGATTATCAATATTACTTTTAAAATTTCTAATTTTCTCTGCATATAGTCCCAGGACTGCATTTTTTACATTTAATTGTTCTTCTGATTAGCATTTCCCATCAATTTTTCATCTAATCAATTTTCTAGAAGCAATCAGGAAATCCAATGAGCCTGCCTTATAGTTCATAAAACTACGTATTGATTGTGTTCTTTGAGTCGATTTACTTATATGCTTTCTTTCTTCTCTTTAACTGACTTACCTTAAGATGCTAGTTGCAAAAATCCATATATATATCTTTTCCTTTTACATGCATGAAATTTCCTATCATTTTAGAAAAAAAATACTGTTTTAGTTACTTTTCTCTCATTGTTGACAAAATACCCAACACCCAAAATTAGAGGAAGAACGGTTTATTTGGCTCACAGTTTGTAGAAGTTTTAATTCACAGTCAGCTGGATCCAAGGCAGAGTGCCATGGCAGACAGGCAGAAGGCAGGTAAGAAAGGGGGTAAGCAAGGGATAGACAAGCAAGCCTCTTTCTATCCCTTATATCTTATCCAGGCTGCTAGGATTAGGGTGGTGCCAAACCAATCAGTGGATTGTTTAGTAATCACACACCCTCAATCCCAGCATCGCACACTCTAGATTCAGTCCCCTCTGAAAAACCCCCACATATGAACACATGAGGTTTGGGGGGACATCTAGACCCAAACCATAACAATTACAATCCCAAAACACATTTCCAACCATTTTATTTATATAAAAGGAAAGGAGTAGCAAATATATTGAGTCAAATTAAATAATCCTCTTCATAATTATAGTCAAACTCGAGAAAAATAAACCACTTGGAATATGGGTTATAATGTAGGTCTTGATTAGATTTTCCAAAGAAACTTCAATTTAGTCAGGTCCCCTAAGTTTTAAAGAGTTCTGCATTTGCCATGATTTTTCAGTTATCTGAATAATCAATTACTAGACAAATATGAACACAGGATAAGTGATCCATCGTGGTTTAGGTCTAAAGTACCCATCACAGGGCTCACGTCTGTGGAAAGTGTTCAGATCTCGGGAGCTCTGTACACACCAGTGGAATTGTCCCTCAGCACAGCTTGCCCTGGGTGCTGGGCATGGCGCTAGAGGATTCAATGTTCACCTCTCTGGGTTTTGCTCTTCCTTAGGTCTAATTTCTTTCTAGCTCCCTTCTTACCTTCTGGAAGGGAGGTGTTTACTCTGTGCCATTGTACAGTAACTCAGCAATGTTTAACGTTGTTTCAGATTTTCATGAAGACATACAGCTAGGTTTCTTTTGAGTATCAGAGGAGATGTTGGTCTTTGTGGTGGTTAATTAACTGTCAACTTGAGTGGGAAGACCCAGTTGAATTGAGTCAGCGTAGGTCTGGGCCAGGAAGACCCACTTAAGGAGGATCGTTGTCAGAATGGGCTAAAAGGAGAACAGGAGGGAAGAATTTCAGCTGATTTTCCTTGGAAGAGCTTCGTTGTGGCTGATTTTCCTCACCGTTGCCAAAGATGGCTCCTGTTCTCTTCTGAAGAGCTCAGCCTTCCCCTTTGTCTTGGGCATTGTCTCCCGGCTCCAGACAAAGCTTTCTGCCTGTCAGTGCAAACTCTGTTATGGTTCTTGTCTAGGTGTCCCCCCAAAGCCTCACGTGGTAAGAGATAGCTGGATCTAGAGTGTGTGATGTCGGGGCTGGGGACTTAGCTCAGTGGTTAGAGTACTTGCCTTGTAAGCATAAGACCCTGAGTTTGATCCCCGGCACCAAAAAATAAATAAATAAAGTGTGTGATGCTGAGATTAAGGACGTGTGATTACTAAATCAATCTACTGATTGGTTTAGCACCGCCCTAATCCTAGCAGCCTGGATAAGATATAAAATACAGGAAGAAGCTAGTTAGCCCCCTTGCTTGCATTCCTTGCTTACTTGGCTGCCTTCTGCCTGTCTGCCATGCCGCCCTGCCTGGACTCAGCTGACTGTGGACTGAAACCCCTACAAACTGTGAGATAAACAAACCTTTCTGACCTTAATCTTGGGTGTGGAGTATTTTGTCTCAGTAATGAGAGAAAAGTAACTAGGACACTCTCTATCCTCTAGGGTCAGGCCTTAGGTTTTCTGCAGAACCCCCACTCAGTCTTTTATTGCAGATCCCTGGGCTCCTGATAGGGACTTATACCAGACATTACTGTGGGCTCCAGGCCTTCAGCTGGATTTTCTGAATCTCCCACCCGCACACAGATCCCTTGCACTCTTCTACTTTTGAATCTATGGGCAAATATTGTAAGCTAATATAGCAAATTTCTGTGTCCGGCATTAAATGTTTCTCCTACAAATACTGACTAATTCAGCCTTCAACTTTTCAACAGTGCTGAAACTGTTAAGACTTTAGCAACTCTTAGAAATGCACTGACTGTATTTTGCATAATGAGAATGGACATGAGACTTTTGGGGACCAGTCAGAATGTTATGACTTAGATCTAAAATCTTACCCAAAAGTCTCGTTGTGCAGCAGTTCTTTGTATTATGGGGGCTCTATAATTATCAGTGAATTCATCCATTTGATGAATTTTCTGAATGTACAATTAGAATATGGAAACCAGTTGGAGGTGGGTCACTGGGGTGTGACCTGGCGGGCTGGTTTCTCATTCTTGGTTCCTCTCTTCTGTCTCTGGCTCTTGGCTGCCCTAGGTTGAGCTTCTTTTCCTCTACCATGCTCCTTTGCCATTCTGTTTGTGCCTTGGAGCCAGCTGACCATGGACTAAATCTAGGGCCAGAATAAACCTATCCTCCTTTAAATTGAAGATGTTGAGTATTTTGTCCAGTGGTGAGAAAGTAACTAAGACACAAGACAGGGCATATCACATTAGAATTAGTTAATCCAAGATATTACTGAATACATATTCCGTTTATTTTAAGTACCGTAACATGTAATCAGATTGAGAGTCAGCTGGAACTATGTTTGAAAGGCTCTGTCACATTGCTTTACCAGGTGAAGCTACATTCAGTTTAAAGTTATTATAAACAAAATTTGGTTTAAGTTGAGAACATCTTTTTTTCATCACACATTGTGTGACATTAAATAATGACTAAATGGTTGACTCATCTTCATGGTTCTTCCTTTAGGCTGGCTCCATTCAAAACTGAAAGTGAATAATCAAGAAGGAAAACATGGTCCCTCTTCACATTTAGTGGAATACAGAGCTATTAATTTAATTATAGAACAGAAACACTATTCTGCAGTTTGACTGAACTAACAGAAACTGTGTGTCTATTTGTGAACCAATAATAATCATCAGGAGGCACCATATGTTGATTGCTTAGAGTTGAGGCTTCTATACTATCACTGCTGAGACAAATGGGTTACCATAACTGACTTAGAGAAATAAAATCATCTCTGAAAATAGAGACAGCCCAAGAGAGATGCAACCCGTTTACAAAGAGTCTTCAAAGGAGAGGTGGATAGCTGAACATATTACAGTTGTATGTGCTGTACAATATTGCTTATGTGAGTTATGTTCTAAAGAACAACACTGCATATTTTATAGCCATTGTAGCCTTAAAGTAATATATATAATGTATATTGTTTATAATTATATGTATGTATATTGTCTAACAAATGCCACTGAACAATTTTAGTTTAAATATCCTTCAAGTAGACTTTTCTTCACAATAATCTAATTTCCTGGCAGAATCATAAGGAAGATAAACTTCCCTCAACCCATCACCAACATATCCCTCTGCAAAATATCCCTCAGTCACTTGATACAGTGTAGAAAATAGGAGTATAAGAATGTCACACAATATAGAGGAAGTAGGTTTGGAATGCACATTAGCTTTCTATTGAAAAGAAGTATAAATAAGAGCAAAAACTTTTAACCATTGCAATTACTGTCACCTCTGGATCTGTAAACTGTCAGATTAAGAAAAATTTCAATACAGCCTTTTTGAGTAAGTGACTATCACATAAACTAAGAATTCACTCACTCGGCAAATTCAGAAATTGTTAATGATTCATCTCCAGTTACTCTGATTTGTCAACAAGTGTCATATAAAACGTCATGATAATTAATTCCAGGCATGGGACTAAAAATTATAGAATCACATTTTTGCATTCTTGTCCTACTAATATCTTGCAGTATTTTTAAACTATGTGCTTCTCTATCCTACTAGATATTGGGATCACTGGGAACAGTGTTAATAAAGATTTTCAGGATTTTTTTTTTTGTATAAACGATCATTAGTGACACCAGAAAAGTAATATAATTAAGGTCTTTAGTTTCTTTTTTCATCACAGAATTTCTTTCTCTTCAAATAATGTTATATAGTACCATACTTAAAAGGTACCTTCTGTAGTTAACTTCAAATAAGAAAATAACAAATTAATATAATAACTCAATAAAATGTATATATAAGTTCATAATAAAATATATGTCGTTTTAATAATTTAAATGAGTGTACTATTTCAACAGTTTTAAGGAAATAGCATATCATATACCAAACAAAAATGTCAAACACATTCTCTAATTTTTAGATGATAAATTTTTTTCTTTCACACTGTTCTGTAACATTTAGCTACATTTGTAATGAGAAAATGCATTTCATTGTTAGGTTTCTAAATTTGGTCTAATTTATTTCATCTGTTTATATGCTCTCACATGCTAAAGAAATCCCAAGATCACAAGTCATTGTAAGTTTCATCAATCTAATCTTATTAGAGAAAAATAGCCCAGTTTAAACAACTTGAAATACCTTATCTCCAATAGCTTGGATTACTTAGAATAAACAACAAAAGATCAATTTTAGTTTTGTTTTTTTCAGTTCTGATTTAAAAATTAAGCTAATCTGTTCGGGGGACTCTGTGTGTTTAAAATCTAAAATAAAAGAAAAGTGTTCCGAAGTTCTTCACTGACTTTGTATACCTAAAACATTTTAGAAGAATTCTCCTTCTGTCTGAGTTGGCAGGTGACCAGGCTTAGATCAATGAGAATTGCTGGTCAGACCGCAGGGCGCATGTTGCACGGGGCATGCTCCAACCTCCGGGGAGTAATTACTCTCCACGCATTTAGCAAACAGTACTGAGGGAGTTGACAGGGAGGCCTCAAACTTAGCTAAACTGTATTGACAACGCTGCCCAGAGAATAAGCAAGGGCTCGGGAACAATTCAAAGGTGATATATGTGGAAATGTGAATGATATTAACTTACTTGTAACTTCAGCTACCCTTCTATAGCCAGTGTCAGTAGCTATGGGAACTGACTTTGAATTGATTGTATTCATTTTTGTAATTCCCTTTCCAGCAAGCTAGAGAAAAACTATTTATGGAATCAGAGATATTTTACATATTCAAATGTCCATGACAAATTTTCAAGAAACTAGGGGAATGAGAATCCACTGAGTCGTTGAAATAGATGACACATATTTATATATTCAGAAACATTCTTACTACATCATTGCCTAATATTGCCAAATATTTCATCCATATACCACAAAACCTCATATTCAAGTCCTCCCCAATTGTGAATCCCTAAGTAAGAATTGTCTGATTGTATTTTTACGAAGAATGTGTGATTAATAAGTACAAAGGATTTTTTTGGTTGTTGTAAATGACCGTATGTTTCTTCTTGCATTGAAGTTGGAATTTCTAAATTTGGAGACTGCCATTTTCTTTTTTTGCCATGTTTTAACAATAGCCACCACAGATTTATAAGTAAGATTATTGCCTTTAAGAAGTTTGTCATTCTCTCTACATGGACTCTACAATAAATAACTGATATCTGAGTAGGCAACTGTTAATCTTCTGACAAATTAGCTATCAATTTTTCAAGAGCCATTTTAGATCTTGCAGTAAAAGATACTCTATTTAAAAAATTTGCTGTTTCATAAAAGTCACCAAACACATGAGTATACATATTCATATCAAATTTAGAGCCAAGAATTTCATTTCTGGTAGCAGATATTTACCTAAATGTTTTTAGAGATTTAAATCTAGATATTTCACAATACGTTACTGTTTCATATGAAAATTTAATGGGTCTCCTTATTCCTAAGTACAAGACATATCAGTAAATCTTATCAAATAGAAAAGGTCAAAGAAATCTGGCGGGGCATTTCAAAACATGAGGGGAGCTGCTACAACAGCCTCATCAAACTTTAGGACACAAAGGTGGAGTGTAAGGGCATATCCCAGGCATGCTGTTCCTGCTCTCAGAGCCTGCTGCAAGACTACAGTACTTCAAGGCTTCATTTTTCATAGTTTAATTTGAGCTTTATGTCTAGTACAGTATAAACTCATGGCCTTATTGAGGATCAGGTGACATTTGGAGTTAATCAGACCTAAAGGGGGATGGACTGAGACTCCTCAGACCTGCTATTTAAAAAAATAAATAAATAAATGGGCCTGGCAGTATAAGAACTAGGGCTGGACCAAAGAGAAGATGTGAGATAGCTAACTGATGGTATGAAAAGCTTGTAAAAAAAAAAAAAAAAAGCAGACTAATTAAGACTAGAAATGAGTTAATTTTCATTTATGGTATTTATTTATGTGTAACTTTAAAAATATTCTCGGGAAATTATTGTAAACTTATTTAACATCAGTTGTAAACTCATAATTTATAAAAGCAATCATGTTTGTACCATCATGATTTTAAAATTTAAATCATCTTCTAATTTTTTTTTTTTTTTGAGGGGGGATGCTGGTGATTGAATTCAGGTCCTTGTGCTCACAAGGCCTGCACTCTAATCACTGAGCTAAATCCCCAGCCCCACCTTCTAAATTTAATTATTTGGTATACTCAATTGTAGTATTATTTGGAGAATTAGATTAACACAGGAAAAATGTTCAAGACAGTGGTTAATTTAGAGCAAGCTTATATGAAACACAAATATTAGCAGTTTATAATACTGTATTTCAGAATTTGTCTAATTATTGGCAAAGAGCCATCATCCTCCTTTTACGTGAAAATGCTTTTTTTTTTCCTCTTGATGGCTCTGACAGATACTGACAGAATATATTGAATATAGTATCTTCTGCAAGGTTGAAAACAATCATAATTGATCTTTCTCCGCATCAGAAATCTCTCTTCTTCCTTACTTATATCTCAAGAGAAGTTGTAAAATCATACGCAATTACATCAAGTCACTTTGGTCTACTCGACAAATTCCCATTTTTATTATAGAGTATTTTCATAGTCTCATCCCCTCTTTGCTTATATAGACATTATATTTGTATATGTTCACCACTACTCATCTCTAATGTGCAGTTTACTCAATCCTTTCAAACAATAAATTATTTTTTTTTCAAAGTATTCTTTCTGTATCTGATATTGGTCTTCTTTTCTGCTCCAGATTTATTACCTGAAACTTCACTCTTCTGATTTTCAGCTTCTGTTCTCATCTACCCTTTTATCTTATCTCCTATACAAGTTATTATTGAAACCACTGTATGCTGAGTCTAATTTCACCACAGCATTGTCCACGAAGTGAATGGGTTGTAAAACAAAATTGCAGGATTCCTCATTTCTTCAGGCACATTTTAAAGCCTGAGAAATGTCCAAGCAAAGTTTTCACGAGTACAAGATACTCATTTTAATACAATTTTTAAAATGAAGATATTTGAAGCAAAATGTGATATGACTATCGTCATTCCAATCTTCCCTTTGTCACACTATCTTCCTGTTTAATGATGATGACATTGTTCCAGGCATATCTGGGATCCAGTTACTGGAAAGTTGAAATTCTGATGGACTCTTAGTTTACATTTAGTAGGGTTTAACTTTCTATGTAAATTTAGTATAGGTTTATAACTAAATGTAAGTGTATACATGTGTGTGTGTGTGTGTATGTGTGTGTGTGATTTCCAGGCACTTTTGTGTGTATGTAAGTCACCACTAATCAGACTGCTAAAGATTTTCATCCTTTTCACTCATGTACATGGCAACACATTCCTTTCTTTCAGGGTAAAACAGAGAGTGAAACATACTAATGTTGGTCTTTAATTTTTTGCTTCAAGTAATCCACAAGCACTATAGATTTAAAAAATGTCAATGCAAAATTATTGAGATAGCCTCCAAGAACAACACATAATAGGAAATCGTGTTTATTGGTGAAGTCGAGGAACTATGGAACCACTTAAAACAGAAAAAAAAAAAAGATTCAACCCAATTGGCTCTAAACTAATAGTTCTATAAGCAAATAATCTTATTTCCTTCTCAGTTTATTTTCTATTGTTTTCTAAAAAATGAAATCTATAGAAATAATGCTATCATTACTCCTCTTAATTGGGAGATTTCATTTTGTAATCTGAAGCCATTTCTTATTATCATTAATATTGACTTTTTCTTCTCTAGTCTACTATACAGATCATCTAGAATGAAAGAATGCCAGGTCTAAGATATTGAAAGTTATTCAGTCCAAACATTCACGTAATAACTATCTACATAATTTATATTAAATTATTTTTACATAAATGCGAATACAAATGCTGATTTCACTAGCATTACATCATGTATACCATTTCATTCTGGGGTATACATTATTAGAAAAACACTTCTGGAATTTAGGTTGGAATTTTCTATTCACATTTTGTATGTGCTTATTTTTGTGTTCCTTTCAAAATCCAACAGTAACCTTTCAATCTCTTTTTCAGATAACAATATATTAGTTAATGGAGAATATTTATCAAGTTATCTTTGGGTCTTCAATCCTTGAAGAACTCTGCCAAAGAATTCCCCCTCTCCCTAAAAGGGAATCATATAATTTATAGCTTCTTTGCCAATCTGGACATTTCCAGTTTATTCATACTCTTTATAAAGCATGGTACTCAGAGAGGAGCATAATATTGTGGTCATGTTCTGCTCATAAAATGAGTGAGGATAACTTTGATGGATGTTCTGTGTCTAATTTTTGATGAAATAACATTATGAAATCATGTTAAAGTAACTAACAAAAGAAATCTCTAGATATTTTCCATGATTTCTCTAGCTGCCTTGTGAAGCAGTGTAGTGGGTTAGAGGGCTTTGGGCAAGAGACAGCCCATGCAGAGCTGTTGACAGTCATCTTGGAGGGGTCCAACTGGCAAAGAACTAGAAACAACTGATGGCCAATAGTGAAGAACTATAGTGCTCAGTCCAAATTTTGTCAATGACAGGAATACTGGCAGTGGCCCCTGAGCTCAGAGGCAGACCTTGAAAGTCAGGTTTTTAGAGGAGACCTTATGCCCACTGACCTTGGCTGCATTCATGCCTTAGCCTTTGGGTTTGGTTTGCCAGATGTAGAAAACAATAAAGCCAGGCATGGTGGAGGACATCAGCAATCCCAGAAATAGGGAGGCAGAGATCACGGGTTCCAGGCCAAGTGGCCCTGAAAAGCATCAAAAAACAAATCAAAACAGATCAACAATAACAACTAAAAAAACAAGAAACATAGGAACAAGAAAGAAAACGAGAGAAACGAAGGAAGGAAGGAAGGAAAAACTATAAGCAAGCCATGGGGATTTAGCTCAATGGTTAGAGTGCTTGCCTTGCAAGCACAAGGCCCTGAGTTCATTCCCCAGCACCAAACACAAAAAGCAAAAAAAAAAAAAAAAACCCAAAACAAAAAACAAACACACAAAACAAAAACAAAAAACAATAAGCAACCCCAAACCAAAAAAGAGATAGATTCATGGCTAAATTTGAATTTCAATAGCAACAAAATTTTTGGCGTAAGTGTGTTATATAAAATATTTGGGAAAAACATATTGAAGAATATTACTTTCCGAAATTGAAATTTACCTGGTGGTCCCTAATTTATCAGCCTGACCCTAATGCAAAATATGCAAAAAATCTCCGATTAAACTCAGGACTAAGATTATATGTGAGATACTAGATGTGTGTTATTTTCAGCCATTATCTTGTGGAGTAAATTGTCATATAAAAATAAAAGAAATAATTAGTATATCATCTTGCTAAATTTAGTCTATTTTCCAGCAAGATATATATATTTAGTACATGTTTGTACTACCTATTTACAGTACGTAGTGTTTACATTCCTTGTGTGGGGTTGTTATATGTTCATAACATATTCATTATTTTATTCTTTTCATCTCCTTCCCCCTCATTCTTCCTCCCTCCCTCCATTTCTTGGTCCCCTTCCCATTTGAGAAAGATCTATCTTCATACTTCTCATTATCTAGCTTTTATTTTGCTCTTTTTTTTAATCATTTGGGTTTCTTATATAAGACAAACCATGTGATATTTAAGCTGATGTGTCTAATTTTTTTCACCTAAGTTTATGTTCTCAAGGTGCATCCATTTTCCCACAAGTGACTCAAGTTTCTCTTTCTGTATGACAGAGTAGTACTCCACTGTGTGTGAATACCACGTTTTCTTTACACATTCATCTATTTTTTTTTTTAATTTTATTTTAATGGTACATTTTCGATATACATATTGATAACATTCCTCATTGGGGATTTGTACCTGTACATGATATACCTTGTTGCTTCTTTTTTTCCCGTTCCCCTCCTCTCACCCCCTCCTCTTTCCCTATTTACAAAAGCTTTGTTTCCATTTTTTCCTTCCATTTCATATTTCTCTTGTCCCTCTGTTCCTTTCCTCCTCCCTTGCTCCCTTTCACATTCATCTATTGATGGGCATATAGACTGCTTTCAAGGTTTGGCTGTGATGAATTGTGCTTCTATAAATATGAGTATAGATGTATCACCATAATATGATGTCTTTCAGTTTTTTGGGAAAAAGGTGAATTGTGGGTCAAATGGAATTTCTAGTTTTAGTTTTTGAGGAAATTCCCTAATAGCTGTACTAGTTTATGTTCCCACAAACAATATAGAAGGGGTTTCCCCCCCATACTTTCCAGTATTTGTTAATATTTGATCTCTTGATAATGACCATTATTTCTGGGGTAAAACGAATGTTGTATTAATTTGCATTTCTCTAAGGGCATTTCATCATGTGTGTATTGGCCATTTCTCCTTCTCCTTGAAGTGACTGTTCATTGCACCTGCCCTTTGATCTTGAATCTGCTGTGAAACATACTCTTCCAAAATTCTTGTTCAAAATTCTGTTTTCTGTGTCCATCTGACTTGGTTAAAACACAATTGCATGAGAAATAGTTTTCGTTAGATTCTTAAAATATGTCCCATGAGAAAGCTATGTGAGTTGGCATGAATTAATGACATGGACACATTTTACTGAGGTTTATCCCATATAATATGTGTCTAATTCACTTTCTAAATATCTGCAGCTTTTCTGTAGTAAATTGGAAGTATACTAACATAAATGTTGCTTGTATCCAGTTATATTTTATGCATTTTTGCACATTTGGCTTATTTAGTTACAAGGATGATTTGTTTGAATTCTTCTTAATAGATTCTGGCATCTCGATCAGTCTTTCCTCCTTGAGAGACTCACAAACCCAAGCAAACGTGAGCATCACAGAAAACCATGTCATAATTTTGTCTCTGTAATATTAAGATCATTAAACTCCAAATTACGTATTGGTGGACAAGAATAGCTTCCACATGTTTTATATATTGGATATTTTCAACACTGGTGGTGTCATAATGTTACTCGCACTCTTTTTTTGTCTTATTTAGAATTAAATTTATTTTTTCTAGAGAATGCTTAGTGTGGGGAGCTGGTGCAAAATAAAACATTTCAAGAAATTTCTTTTCATTATATATTGGATTTTAATATTATCACTATTCCATTCAATTCCTCTCATTTTTTCAAGTAAGAAAGAAAAAGTATCCTAATTATTTCTCCATCATGTGCTTTCAGGCAAAATGTGTTTTACCTTTCCTTGGAGAGTTCAAAGAACAGAGAATGGTTTCAACCCGAAAGCCAACCGTATTAGGATAATGATTCATATTCTATAAATCACTTAATTCATGAATCATTAACTTACTAACTGAACTGCAACATATAATATACTTTTCTGCAGTGGAGTTCAAAAATTTTTCTTAGGCATTAATCAGATGTTAAATTAAAAGTAAAAGAAAACTAATCTTGGGTAACATTTGAGGAATGTACCAAGTGATATCCAAATGAACACATTACTTCAGCACATATTTCTACAAATATTTTAAGTGTAGTTTGGAATTCTTAAACAATAAGCATATAAGAGATTTAAGGCAAGATTTAAAATAAGTTTCTTAGGTCCTAACCCAGGAATCTTTTTCATTTATTCTGAAGAATAACTCAGACATACACATTTTAATAAAAAAAATTCTGCTGTAATTCAAACGTACTTGGTCATAAGACCACACTGTGAGAAGCACACTGCTATTGTATATCTTTGCACCTTTCATAGCTTTGCAGGAAAATGAATGTTATTGTTTTTACGAGCGATATAATTTTCCACTGTTTCCTTGTATAACTAATGAAAAATAAAAGACAAAGAACTAATGCCAACAGGAACTTATTATTAGCTTAATGAATGATACACTTGAAGGAGCAATGTGACCTTACAGGTTTTAGCATTCTGACACTTTATTTTTTCCAGGTTCTTTGTGGATTGGAATAGGAAAAAAAAAAAAACAGAATAGAATAAAAAGATAATAGAAAGATAATAACTGTCTTTCTTTTATTTTTTTTTCTTTTTTTTTTTTTGGTGCTGGGGCTCGAACTCTGGTCCTTGTGCTTGCAAGGCAAACACTTTAACCACTGAGCTAAATCCCCAGCCCTACCTGTTTTTCTTTTAATGCTATTTATATATCCCATACCATTCTGGATGTAGGAAAACACTTGCTCCTTATAACGTGTATAGAAACTTAACATATTGCTAAAAAATTACTACTGATAAAGATGGAAGATTTTTCAATGTGGAAAGTGGAAAGGTCTTGTTCTGTTGGTGTCAGACAGAGTCCGACTAACTTATCTCATTCACAGAAATGCGTGCTTCAGTACTTTACCGCTTCCCTATTGGCTGAGCAAGTCCACACAATTTGGGGGCGAACGGTATCACTTTTCAAGATTATTTTTAAAAAACATTCTTGTTCTATCCATTTCTGAATGCTGTGATCCTCTGAAACTCACATCATCAATCCTTCACAGAGCTCATAGGCAGCTCATGAACTCTCATTCCCTAAAAACATTGCTACAACACTCCCAATGTTTCTCCATACTCTCACTTGAAATCGGTGGCTACAAGGGTTTCCGTTTGGGTAAGTTCAATAACTTTCTGCTTGGGTGAATTCAGTGACTACAAGACTGGTAAATATGGAATCACATCTTCTTATTACTCCTTGATGTTCATTTTACTGCCTATCACACTCACATTTCCACTAGGAGATTTTGGCCCTCATTCCCCTGTGAAATATTGCTCCTGAAGAACATTAAATTTAGGTCCATCTCTGTTCTCCGTCTTGATAATCCTGCTGATGTTCCTTGTCCTAAAGACCAAAGTACGTCAAATAATTACAAAATTCAAGATATGTCCTGAAGAAATAAAAAAGGAATAAGTGTAGCTAAGAGAGAGATGAAAATACTATACTATGTTCCTGGAAACTAGAGTTCTTTATGAGCCCAAATAATAAATGTTCTTAGCTCTGTATTCCTGCTATCAAAGAATATTCTGCATCTGATGTTAATTCTGTTAAAATTCATTATGCTAAACTTGGGAGACAGAAACGTACAGTGAAAATAGCATGCATTCTATAGCCATTTACTATGAATTTCTAATAACTCCAAATAGAATACAATGTATGTTTTTAAAGGTAAGTGAACTTTTTTGAATTCTAAATAAAAGTTCCTCTTTATGCATTTTTCTTTTCAGGTTTGTTTAAAATCTTATATGGCTAGATTGAAAACCAAGATCTTCTGTTTTTTCAGAGTAGCATTTAAATGCATAGCAGGTACTCATCCTTGACAATCATGGATGGAAATAAGCTGCATAATCTTTGAATCTTCAGTTGTTTCGGAGCTCCATAACTATATTAAGCAATTGTTATTTTCTAAGAGCTATACTAATTCTTTTTTCAGTATTAATTTTTTTCTCAAAGCTCTAGTTACCTACTCATTATTTTCATATAAAGTTTTAATAATTCTTAAAATTTTATGGATTTGCTAAAAAGTTTGAATTCGGTCACTGTTTTCTCCCTCGTCTCTAAATTTGCATATCCGATGACACTAAAATTGACCAATTATTTATGGAAATGTCTATTCCTAAAAGTCAACAGTCTTATAATAATTATTAGAGTAATTACAAACTGGAAATTTCTAGTAAGTGTGCAGCTGAGGTTAGCTTTAGTTTCACTATCTTGATGCATTTCAGAGAATGAACACAAAATTGTTAAGTGCAACAAACATACATCTCCCAGGCATTTTCCTAAGAAATGCATTCTTACAAAAAGAGTACATTCTGGATTATTTTTATTTTCGGAAAATCTAGAAAAGGCAAAACTACTCCATGATCATTAAAATCAGAAGAGGGGACAAGGTAATGGAACATTCTGTACTGCTAGATAGGTTCTATACCAAGGATGCTTAGTACAATTGACAGGTATGTATAATTTTTAAAACATTTACCTTGCTGAATATTTAAGAATAGAATTATAGATACTAAAACATTTTTTTCAAAAGAAACTCTTGAGGGTTACATTTACTGTGATGTTTCCTATTAGCTTTCCTAATTTGCCAAATACCTTCTCCTTTGAATTGAATATTTCAAACATTGCCTTTAAGTATCATTATCGATAGGTCTAGGTTTTATTTATACTAAACTTTTAATATTCCTGTCTCTCTCTCTCTTTCTCTCTCTCAGTCTTTATCTCTCTCTCTTCCTCTTTCTCTCCTAAGCTTCTTCTCTCTCCCCTATGTTAGTTCATCTATATAAATTAAGATATATTTCATAACATCATTTGTATATATTTTATGTTATATGCTTTTATAGTTTGCCACAATTTGTTTTATAACGCTGTATTAGTCTTCAAAATGAAACTGCATTTTAAAAGTATATTTTCAGGTATCTCCCTCAAGTTTTTTCCTGTTTTTGTCATATATTCTCTTTCTACAGATATTTACTTTGTTGTGCAACAACTTTGCAGTTTTTTTTTTTGAACAGTTATGAGTTTTTCAATTTATGCCCACATTTTACTACTAACTTCTAGGACTCTTCACTTTTATATAGATCAAATTTCATTTATCCACTTCTGAGAAATTTCTTTAAGAGTTTTGATATAACTGATATATGGATAAGTGCCAGCTATAGAATGAACTCTACTTGTATTTGCTATGTTAATTATTACTAATTGTTAACAATAACTATAGCAGCATGCACACCTAACAAATGCATTTTATTACTTTACTCTCAGTAATTATATTTTATTAGCTTTACATTAGATTCTATTCTGCTAGTTACCTTGAACACTCCTTTTGAATTTCACTTACTTATTAAATCACATTAATAGCATTCACCTTTCAAGGTTGGGCTGTGAATTAGAAGTTTTCCTAAGAATCTAGTGTGGACTTTGGGCTTAATGAAATAAGGCGTTTGTAAAAGATATGAAAGTGGAGGCTAAGAATGCGGGCAAGTTAGCAATGGCACACACAGGTTCCAGGCCTTGCAAAGATGATTTCATTTTAAACTATAACCAGTTGTGGTTACAGAGAGCATGAAATATTGGAACTGACTTTGATTCCATATGTAGTTGCTGAGGAATATTGTTTAGGTGCCATCACTACATCATTTTCAAAGAAAAATGAACCCAAGATTGGGAAATATTTTGAGCACACAATTTCATTAATATTCTATGATGGAAAAATCTTGCTTTGCAAAGTCTGAGGATAAAGATTGTATCACTTACTGTGTAGTTCTTGTCAAATTTGAGTGTGGTTTAAATTTTAAGACAATTATGAATGTCTTTCAATATGTTTTTGACACTTTACTATTATAAAAATATAAGATAACTTAATATTAAAACCTTAATATATATTTATTAACATTTAATACATGTGAAAAACCCGCATGTGTTTAATCACATAAGAAAAAAAATTTGTGGTCCATGGAAGTCATTTCTATGCTGGTGGCACTGTTGAATTATGGCTCATTAACAGGGTTTGAATAGACACCATTTCAGAGTAGAGTTCCTGGACTGGGTTTATTGCCCATCATTCCTGGGATTTGATTTACAGCAGCTTCTGTGATTCCCATTGCTTCTATGACATGCATTATTGGTCAGAATAGTTGAATATTTTTGTAAATAAAATATGACAATAAAAATCTAAGATAGTTTTCAAAACACCTTGCTGTATAAAGCTTCAGGGCTAACTTGGTCAAAAGAAAGATAAAAATAGATGTTTTCTTGGTTAATCTTATATTTCTGCAAAATGATGTCCTACAGCTACAACTTTTTCTGTAAAAACCCAGAATTTGAACTTGTAAACCTTTAATTGTTTTAATTTTTAATAAAAAATAGAAGTGAGGTAGAATTAAATTTTTCTTTGGCAAAATTTCTCAAAATGATCAATATTTCCTTTTATGATAGGTTACATAAATTTAGTATTTCTTTCTACTGAGTTACAATAAAACAACAATAAGCTTAAATCATTAATTAAATATGCCCTAAAATAAGCAAATATTTATTCAAAATGTACACTTTAGCAAAGCATATTTCAAAACATTATGAAAAACCTGGAATTTCTACCAAGTAATAGGTAGTAAATTTATTATATATTTTTAATATTCCAACACTGAAGAGTATAAATATTATTGGAAAGAATCTAAGTCTGTGTTTTCATATTTTCAACTGCAAGATCTTGAACATAGAAAACACTCATGTATTGTCTGGGCCAATTCCCTTTAAATGGAAGATTTAAAGTTAGAAACTAAATGTGGAAAAAATAAGTCAAACAATTTGAACCTTAAAATTGATCATTAGTAATGGAACTCTAGGGGGTCCAGTAAATATTGATGTTCATTAGTTGATAGACATTTAAAAACCATTAAATTAAATAAAAGGCAGTCATATTTTTGCTCTTCTGCATTATCTCTGTCTTCTTTTCCCTCAAGCCTCACCATAAGTGATCTCCTTTCTATGGGATTAAGGTGCAGTTTTTTTGAAGTTGGAAATTGATATGTCTCTCTTCCTTGTTTTAACAATCTGGTGACTTCAAACTGTGCTACCACAATGCTCAGTTATTTTTGTCTTGATAAAGACAACTATCAAGTTTTACCTACAACTAATCTAGAAACTTCTCAGGGCTTACTATTTTGGAATACACAGATGCTGAATATTTATTTTTCATTGATGAAACTCCTTTCTTGTTTTTGAGAATTCACTCAACACTGAAGAACAAAATGCTTCCATTTTGCCCTGAAAACAGGCACATTCACAATTATAAACTTCTAATTTATTTTCCAAACTTTAGTATATCAAATGTTGGTATCATTGTTTATTTTGAGTTATATTCCTATTGTTCTCAATTCTCAAACATTTGGTGAGAGGATATCAATATGTGTGTAAATTTAATTAAACTATTTTATAAACCTTAATAATGCTCAAATATTTACATGTTCTCATTTGTAGATTAAATTTGAATTTGAATATTGCTTCCCACATAAAGATTTAGTTTTCTCAATTAGAATGATTCATATAGTCTTATGTTGAAGTGACACAATAATATTTTTAACTCACTCATGTATTCATTCAGTACAGCTATTATGTTTCCTGCTATCTGTTGGGTATTAGAGAAAAGAAATAAAATGTACAGTCATTGTCTTCAATGAGTTTTCAATTTATTTTAAATATATGTTAAAGAAACCAAAAATTAGAATTAATTGCACTTAGTTCTTTGCTAAATGATATCAAATGATGCTGACCTAGACTATATTTTAATAGATATTACTGAGCAGATACTTTTTTGGGTGACAATGATTATGTGAACAAATAATATGGAAAGCAAGATGACCTAGTTTAACAAATACCAAGTATCAAAGCACAAAGTATAAAATAAGCATGGTGTATTTGTACACTTTCAATTCGTTTGTTACTACTGAAAAGTAAGGTTATACATTTAAAAAGGTATGATAAGTAGAAAAGGACCTGGCCACTTTTAGTAGGAGTTTGAATTTTAATTCACCTTTAATTTAAGAATTACAGGAATCCTTCAGGGCTTTATGAAGAGAGTAATATGACAATATTGAAATTAGGGGGAATAACTGAAGATGTTTTGAAGGGCAGGATAAAGAAGTGGTAGAGAGATTGAAAGATGGAGCATAATCAAGGCAGAGATGACTCATGTCAGGATTTAAAATAGTGCATCTACGTTGGAAAACCATGTATCAGTACTTTGAATGATTAGATGTGAAGTTACCATGGGACCCAGCAATGCCAGTCTTAATTATATACCCAGGAGAAGTAAACACATACACCTACACAAAACCTTTTACACAAATATGTGGGTCAGAATTAATATCCACATTATGGAAATGGCCCATGTTGATACTAGTGAAAACATCACATCTTGCAAGAAAAGATGGGAAAGTAAGTTCGTCTACGTTTCAGAATAAGATCGGGTGAAAACTGGTAGAGAAATCTGCAGAGGCTTCTTCCATTGTGTTTGATGATGATGGACCTGGCAGTTAGGAAAAAAAATGTGAGCAGAGAGTGAGGGAGACTAAGGACATGGTAGAACTCCCTGGGATCTCCGTGCCAGAATTTTATGAAGCATGATAAGAATGACCTTTAGAAATCACACTGCTATTCCACTGCCACCTCGTAAATCTCGCGACTACTTTTTTGAAGAACATGTATTCGGGAAGGAGATTTCTGGGAAACATAACTTTGCTTTGACAAAACTGACACAAGAGAAAAATACCACATTGGCACTAACAGAATTTAAAGCTCATTTCTCACTGAAAAACTGATCGACCCAAATTCTGTTCCATTTATTCAGAGAATTAATTTCTTAAAATACATAACAACTTCTTTCTCACTCTCTGTAAATTTTTATGTTTTGTTATTTATTTATTTATTTATTTATTTTTGAGTCAGGAATTCACTATATTGCCGAGGTTGGTCTTTAATTTGTCATCTCCCTGCTTCAGCTTCCTCAATATCTGGGATTCAAGCAGGCACAAACACGATCCCAGATTTTTAAATGTCTAAACTACTATCCTTGAACCTTGGTATAGTAATTAAGATTTCACTGAATAATATTGTTTTTCTGAATTATCTTTTGTCCATTGTTCTGTTTTTGCTTTATCTGTTTATTTCATTTGTATGTTGTCTTTCATTCTATATGAACTTGCTTTGTTCACATTATTTTTTTCTCTCAAAGATATTATCATCTTTCTTTCAATGATTCTATTTATAACACATTAGCTTCATTGTTAGTATAAGAAACTGGCATAGATTCTCTGTTAGCTACATGGCATCATTTCTCCAAACAAATGCTACCTTTACATGGAAATAATTATTATTTCTCTTAAGTGGGGAAAGATCCTATGGAAATATCTGAAGCAATTTCTACAGTAAGCAAGATAGGAAGGATCTTTATCTTAGAATTAAGGAGATTATACTTCCTTGGTTTTCTCTAGGTGCCCCTGCACCTTCAGTGGGAAACACATCAAATATATCTTCGCGCTACATAAACCAACCTTTAGTCTTCAGATTGAAAGCAAAATCTCTTCCTAATAGCTATTTTATTTTCCATGACAATAAACATTTCCATTTTCTTCTATAATTATCATCAAATTATCTGATATCATCAAATAATTGGTAGATCAAAATTTTCCTAGGAAAATTTATGCTCCTCACATATATGTTCTTCCTCTACTGGATTTCATATGCTTGTTTCTTCCAATATTCTCAAGATTCCCAGTTGACTGATGACACTCATATTTTTAAAAGACTGTTAGAACTTAATGCTTACTTAAATTTTTAAAAATAATTTCTGTCAATTAGATAAATTACTTGACATCACTTGAAATTTGTAGGTGTAGTCATATGCTTCCATGTTTAACCCAAAGAGCCATGTGGAACTGATAGCATTATCGTTCTCACACTTGGAAAACTACCCTAGCCCCATACCATGGAGTAGGTCACATTTCAGTCTCTTACTTGAATGCTTTTCTAGGTCTCTTCTAATACTCAGGACTAGTCAGAGTAAAGAAGCTGTTGAAACTGGATTCTTGGTGCAAGAAAACACCCTCTTGTATGTGAGTTATTTTTGTATCTATTGGGAAAATTTGCAACTCATTTTCTCCATTTACCACAGATGGAGAAAAGGAACTACAGGGACCTAGAAGTGTGTTGCAGTAGAAGGCAACCTGTTGAACAGACCGCTCTTATTGGGTTGGCTATTTTATGTGTGAGACCACTCAGGCACCGGAGTGTGAGCATTGACTGGTTTGTCACCATGATCAGCTTGAGACTCATCTAGGAGATTAATAAAACACATTCTAGGTGTATCACAGTGGGTCATGGGCTATAGACTTGAAGACTATATCTGGTCCCTGGGCTCTTGCTTCCTGACCACCATGAAATGAGCAGCTTTCCTCTGCCATATTGTTCCACCATGATATTCTAATCTTTGATTCAGCTAACTGAAAACTATGAAACTGTGAGCCAAATTAAACCTCTCCCACTTTGAAATGAGGCTGTGAAGTATTTTGTCCAGCAAGAGGAAAGTGGACTAATACACAAGAAGATTCCCACATGGTGATTTCAGGCTACTATTACTCATACTAACGACCAGACAAATTCAGGGATCTGGATGTCAGTGGTAGATCACTGATTTCTCTGCCAGGGGTGTAGACCTAAGTTCTTATCTATCTACTGCTGAGAGTGGCAACATGTACATATCACATATAAAATGCTGAACAGAGAGTTAAACATCAAGAAAAAAGAATTACTATTGCTCATATTTTTCTAAAATAACAATTTTCATTCACAGTCATTATAAATAAAGCATAGTAATAACATTTACAAGTCACTGGAAGCTAATATTCCCAACAGTATCAACTATGGTACAATAGCATGAAGAATGATGTAAATAATAATCAAACCATTAAATAAATGATTATAGGAAAGTGCAGAAACTGAAGATTTATACTCTTTTAGCATACAAGAATTTCAGAAGTACAATGATATGGGAGGTGGTACGACTTAGCTATTTTTCCCCTGCATGGATCAGTTTGCAACAAGGAGAGTATCTTAAGACACTGTATAACCAAAATATTCTCTCACAGTCCAGGAAGTCAGAAATGTGAGACTAAGGTGCTCGGTGGACCTGCTTTCACTGAAGTGTCAGGTAGCAATCTCTTCTAGATTTTAATGCTGCCTTGGCTTGTGGTGTATGTCCCATCTCCAGATGGTTTGCCCCTTTGTAGGTATCTGTATCCAAATTCCCTTTTCTGTAAGAACATCAGTTGTATTGTGTTAGGGGACTATCCTGCTCTAATGCAGCCTCATCTTAACAATTTTCATCTACACAAGCCCTGTTTCCAAATTGGTCATATTACAAGGTACTGAAAATTAATGCTTCAACCTATGATTTTTGGAAAGAAACAATTCAACCCATAAATCCACATACTGGAAAATAGGAAATTAGCCTGCATTGGTCATTTCATAATAAAAACTATCAAGATATGGCTCTTGGGCATGTACTGTTTGCTACTCAGGATCTTTATGTAATTGGAGAGTACAACATATGTGTTAGCATTCTTTCTCTATCAATTATTGTAAATCTTTATTGAAAGCCAATGTACCATGAGTCAATGAATTTTATGATATGTTGTCTAATAAAAATTTTTATATAGACAATGATCTTCAGAATAACATTCACTTAGAAGCCTATGCATTCTGAAAGCAGCCCTAAAAATGGGATTTTCGTTTTTCCATCTCTGTTAAGATTTTATTCTTAAACCGGGCACAATAGTATCGTCCTATAATCTCAGCAATGAGCAGTGCTGAAGCAGGAGGGTAACAGGTTCAAGTCCCACAAGGCAACCAGCGCAAATTAGTGAGACCTGGGCTCAAAATTTAAAAAATAAAAATAAAGCCTGGGCTCTAGCTCAGTAGTAGAGTGGCCCTAGATTCCATCCCTAGTATGCAACCTGAGAAAGATTTTATATGTACTTTAAAAAATAAAAATAAACTTAACCATTTATTGATTATTTTGTTTATCATCAGATTAAAAGAATTCACAGTGTAACTCTCATATGTACTCAATTTATTGTCATTTTTGGGGCTGAAGACTATAATTAGCTCTTCCCAATTTTTAAAAAATTTATCTAATTATAAAACTATTTTAGACCAAAAGTCTAGCTATAGAACAAGTTAATTCTTTAAAAGTCTAATTATTTCACATATGTGCTCATTTGCTTATCCAAATTACCATATACTTTCAACCATTTTCTTTCAGATGCACACACTTTCAAGTGTATTCTTAATTAAATGCTGTGTAAGACCACAAAAATAAAACATGACAGTCTGCTGAAGGAAAGTTATCTGTAAGACTGAAAGATATTGCTTTGTTTTTCAGTTCAAATTTTATAATTTAGGTATTTGAAACATATATGAGATTATAAAATATGTTATATAATATTAAATTTTAATAAAGTTGTTTCAAGAATAATGGTTGAAGTTTAGAAAAGTACAATGTACAATGAATCAACCTATTTTAAGTTTTGAATCTGAATTGTTACTTCTGTAGTATACTTGAAATCAAAATCACAATTAAGTTAATGAGTTTATCATGTACTTAGAGATAATTTAATTATATTTCAAAAAATCTATAAGAATACATTTTCATAATAAATCATACATCAAATTTGATATTTACAGAGCTCAGTGGTAAATGTGCTTACTATTTAAATATTTTCTCTTGTCTTTGTTTCCTATCTCTTCTGTAAAATTGGAATTACATTTGTTAGGTTTTCTTAAAGGAGAATCATTGCTAATAATCAACTTTAAAAACATCTGTAAATATCAAATCAAGTTTTATATGTGTATTGCTAATATCATTGAGGAGAAAAAGAAAGAGTCCGACAATCATATAACATCTATTTGAATGATAGAAATAAATGTTTTGGTCTGAATAGTATAACAAACTGATGGACAATAAATTTTCTGCACTTTGAGTATACAGGTTGATTTTTTCCTACCTAAATTTTCAAGAGGAAATATTATCGTCACAAAAGTCTAATAATTCATTTTTGATGTAATTACAATTCCTCATAAAGAAATAGTTATATAAGATTAATGTTTATTGCTGTGGAAATTTTCAAATGGAGAAAAACTGCAGAATTTTGAACAGTATTTGGCCCTCACATAGATCTTTTTGACGAACTCTTTTCACAGAGTAAATCTGGTGTTTTGCTTGAGCCAACAACAGCATGTGGAATGTCTGTATGTGTATAAATTGGGAAGGTACAAATTGACAAGATGCTTGATGACATGTCAAGAAATATTTGCAAATATTTCTGGTGTCAGCACAATTCAGATTCAAAGAAGAACTTGCCAGATGCATACCATTTATATATAAACCAGTAAATAGGATGGAGAGAGAAGAAGGAGAGGCAATGAGCTTTGATACCATTGCTGGATTTTAGAGAGCTAATCAGTAAATGACCTGCACAAATTAATCACTTGTCACAAGATAAATGAACACACAATACTTAACTATTAACCCAAGCCAGAAGAGGCACAATGATTATGCGATTAAAATTATAAATTGTCATTAAGTGTATATTAACAAAATATTTTTCTTTCTAATCAGGCTCCTTCTTGTGAGGTTACTATGTGTGATTCCAGTTTTGGAATCAAACTATCATTTGTTCCAAAGAGTTTAAACTTATTCACCGTAGTCCTTAACACTATTTGAACTCCTCTGCTTTTCCTTATTTACTAATTTAATTAATTGGAATGAGACTTAACTTTAACCACAGATAGTCTGAGAAAATAAAAAGTCAAACAATTTTCCTGTAACAGAAAACACCAAGCAGTCCTACTCAAACACATATAAATAAAATTTCAGAGACATAATGATGAACTCATGTACACCTCAAATCTTTTATTAAATAACTTTACATTATTTTTTCAACTTAAAATATGTCTTCTTTTACCAAATTGCCCTCCAAATCAATTTATATTTTACTTATTACCTCCAGTATTTTAAAGCACTATTTGTGCTGTTGGGATACAGTAAACATTTTTAAAAAAATTATTAGTAAATGTTTGCAGTACATGCACTTTAAAATCATTTTGAGGAGTTTGTACATGTACATAAAACAGCTTATTTCTTTTTCTAAATTCTCTTACCTCCCTGTTTCCTCCCTCCTACTCTAATTCCCCTTTCGCCAGTTTAATTCTTATAGATGGGAAGAGGTCTGGGGACCAAAGCTGAAGCTCAAGGGCATGAGGTTGGGGAAACAGGTAAAGATACGCCATGTATAGGATTTTAATAACCTCAATAAATCTGGACATTATCTGACAAAAACAAGCTTTAAAGTTGATCTATGATCTTAAAATGTAGTAGGAGAGTTTTAAATATGAATGATAATTTCAGATAGAGCTGCATGATATGGGAAAATTAAAATGACAAGAAAGAAAATCCCTGCAAAACAAAATGAAAAACTCTGTGAGACTGGATAGAAAATAAGGGTTCTCTAAAAGTCATACATAAAATGTTAATTTAATGAAAACAAACAACTCTTTAGGTAAAAAGTTAGAATCAGTTATGTTAGGCAGAAATAAAGCAAGTAAAATATCCCTACTGTAGTGTGGAATGTACAAAAAAGAATTGGGTTCATAATGGGCAAATGGATCTGAAAAGTAGGCAGGGGCCTATTATGTAGGTCCAAGTCATGGTAAGGAATTTGGATTTTAACTGTATTGTAGTAGCTGTGATTTCCACTTCTATAAAGAAATATATTCATATTAGACTCACAGTCTTATAGATAACAACTGTACACACTGGGAAAAGAAAAACCGAGGTGTTGGGGCTGTGAAAAATACAGGAAGACCCTGGAAGGAAGTTAAGATTTAAAATAGGGCATGATTTAGAGGGGATTTTCTATTTTACAGGTTCCTAACTGAGAAGAGGAAATGTCCAGCACTTCCATGGCTAAAATTTTAAATAAAAACTAATCATCTTCTTGCTCTTCCGAAATCTGATGACAGCATTTGAAGCAATTGTAGCATTTAAAAATTTAAGGTAGCACTTCAGTGAATACAGAGCTAGGAACCTGAGAAGTAATCTCAAAATGTTTTTGTAGACTGTGATGACATATCTGATTTACATCTAACTGACACACGCACATTTAAGAGATGAAGCATTCCAGTAAAGAATTAAAAAGAAACTTAGCTCTAATTTGAGTTAGTATTTCAGCTAGAGACCACAGTTCAAGTTCAACCATTTAAAGCCTAAAGCAAGCAAACAAACAAACAAACAAAGAAGTGAATGAACACTCTTTAGGGGAATAAAACAGAATCCAGACACTTTGAATAGAATATATGAAATATTTGGGACACAATCTAAAATTACTCAACAAAGGAACTATCAGGACAACATAACCCATTCTTAACAGGAAAGAAAATCAATTTGGAACAATTTGGATTTGACTCAAAACTGAATTTAGTAAAAAAGAAAATTAAATATTGTAACTACACTTAATGAAAGAATATCCTACTGATAAATGAATGTGTATTAATCTCAAGTTAAGAAAGGGCAAACAGAGAATTTAGAACTAAAAACTACAATATTTGAGATTTTAAATTTCCTAAATTTAATAGAATGGAGATAGCAAGGAAAAAATCAGTACGTTTGAAAACTAAACAAAAAATTATCAGAGAGAGAGAGAAACACAGTGAATAGAAATTTAGAAAATTTGAGACCATATAAAAACGTCCAAGGTCTCCTATAACTAAAAGAGAGAAACTGTAAATTTAAAAAGTAAGTAAATAATGATAAAATCCCTACTTTTTGAAAGATATAAATTTAAAAATACACACATCTTAGTTAACCTCAAGAAAAACAACCAAGAAAATGAACACACCTGGAAGAATCATTATCAAGCATCCAAAAATTCAAGACAATATCAAATCCTGAACACAGCAAGGGTAAAATAGTAGATGTGTATACGTGGCAATGTCTGAATTATAAGTGTATTCTCAATAAAAAACATAAACTTCAGAAGATAGTGGATTAATATATGAAAATTATTGTGAGAGACAAAATCATCACACAACTCTAAATCTACCAAAACATCTTTCAAGAATAAATGTGAAGCAAATAAATAAAAAGAAAGCCGAGAGAGTTTCTAACAACAGTTGTGTACTAAAGGAAATGCTAAATAAAATTTCTCAACTTGAAGGAAATTTCACCAGTTGGAAATTCAGATCTTTAGCAAAGATTTAATACCATTGGAAACAAGTTCTTAGGGAATTTAAAGGTACTGAAGTGTTCTAAGTAAATATGTGATACAATGTGTTTTATATTTTTAAAATAACTCATATCCAAAGAATTAATTGTTTGATGATAAAGCTTGTAGTGGGAACGCTGAGTAGAAATCTATTCAGAAATTCCAAAGGAACAATGGTGCTGTAATTAATGCTGGTTTGATGTCAATGTCAAACTTAGTCTAGAAATGTTTCTTTTTGTCAGTTCATAGCCACCAAAGTAAAAAGTAGCACGCCCTTTGGAGAAGGACTAAGAGGCATATGATGGTGTCCACTTACTCATGTGGTATAGTATCCTTACTTCACTAAACCCATCTGTTCCTCATTCATGCATTTGTTCTACATCTAAAACTTCTCTACTATCTCAGAATTGCATTTGGAAACATGGGTTTGTTTTAAGTGTCAAGCTTCAAATACCTGATATTCTACATTAGATTACTTTTGATGATAAGAAATTAAGTAATATCTTTCTTCTGATATTCATAGTTAAATAGTATCCTTGATGGTTGCTTGTGTATTTTTTCACTATAGACACTATGTTTTCTTTATTATCTACATATTTTCTGCAGGTCAAACTTCCTTGACTACCCTTTCAAAGAGTAGAAAAATAATATGCATTCAATAAACATTTATCTGGAAATTGTTGTACCTAAACATTAGGCTGGCTTAAGATACACTTCAATAACAAAACACACAGTAATGATTTAACAAAAATATATTTTTCAATCATGTTAGAAGATTTATCCACAATGGAGTCAGGCTGAAGAATGTCCATCCAACATTTATAACATTTTAAATTACAGTGGAACAGTAAACAAAAACTGAAGGGTTGCCAACAGCAATTGAGTATTTTATCCTGAAATAGTCACATGAGCAAACTCAGGGAAGTCTGATGGAGGATAAAAAAAAAAATCACATGAAACAAAGATGTTTCACACTGCCCAGTTTCTTACGTCAAAATACCAGACACAGGAACAGCAAAGCCAAACTGAAGCTAAGCAGAGAGTAGGAAGGAGCCCATCAAAGGCCAAAAAATCATTTGGCACAGCTCAGACTGAAATGTCAATTAATGTAATTGCAAAATACGTAAATTGTTCTTTAAAGTCATTAATTTTGGGGTCATTGATTTTAAAATAGTAGTTAACCCCAGCTGCAGAAGTGTCAGTGTATCAATAACATGTTGTTTCTGGAAGATAAAGAGTGAATAACTTTAGAGCAAATAGTTGTAAATATTACCATGGAAAGGAATAGTTGTAAAGATTACCATGGGAAGGAATAGTTGTAAAGTTTACATGGAAAAGAATAGTTGTAAAGATTACCGTGGAAAGACAGTACTTAGCTCTTTGGGGACACAAGAAATTTAAGATAGAGTCTCTATAATTATGAAGCAAACATACTATCGGCTGAGCTGAACTAATAAAAAAATGACATGCGATACATAACTGAATATATAAGTGACACTCAGAATTATCCAAATTGATCCAAAAAGGAGGATTCACTCTTTAGAATATTTTATTCATTCTTTGGGTTTGGCTCTTTAGCAACAGATTCTCTGAGTTTTTCTTCATCCAAGAACGTCTTGATTTCCCCTAAATTCTAGAAAGGTATTTTTGTTAGATATAAAATATGCAGTTGACTGAACTTGTTTCTTCGCTCTTGAATAATGCTTTGCCTGTTCATTCTGGCTCCATGATTTCCGATAAGAAATCTGCTGTCATTCTAATTTTATGTCTCTGCAGTTAAAATGTTGTTTTTCTTTGGCTGATTTCAATATTTTTTCAGGGTCTTCAGCTTTCAGAAGTTTAATTATGAGACGCCTTGAAATTGATTTCCTTGAGTTTGATCCCGTTTGTCTTTCACTCAAATTCTTGTATTTGTGCATGTATGGCACAGCCGCCCAATTAGCCACGATGCCCCAGGAATGGGGGAAATGGACTATTTGCTAGATCTAGCTTCCACTGCCCTCTTTAACGTTATCGCTGCTAAGGAGGGCACGTGAAGACTCAGCTCACACACCTAACAAACTGGCACCGCCTTGGTGAGAGAAAGCATTTCTGGCTTCCACGATTTAGCTGGATGTTTGTTACTTCCACTGCCCTTGAACCACGCCTCACACTGGAATAGGAATCAGAGTGCCATTTAGTTATTCCAGGCAGTATGTAGAGAATTACATCCACGCTTGGTTTGTTGATACTACCTGGCAAGAGAATTGGAGAATTTCACCTGGGTCTGTAAGTTAGAGAGACGAAGTGGTTCTGTGGAATACTTAGATCTTCCAGGCCCACGAAATTTGCCTGAGTAAGGATGGTTTTTTGTTTTCACTAGAGTAGAGCAGACATTTCCAAAAACTCTATTCTTTTATTTTTAAATTAATATTTTTCTGATCCTTTAACTACAAGCGTCTGACTTTACTTAAAGCTGTTTTCTGTGGCATGATTTCAGTGGTTCTAGTTTGCAGGTTTCTGCAACAGCCTGTCCAATAGACATGGCGTGGGTAGGGGGTTAGCTCGGTGGTTAGAGCGCTTGCCTTGCAAGCACAAGGTCCTGAATTCGATCCCTGGCACAAAACAAAACAAACAAAACAACCCACAATATCCATCGGAAGCAGAAAGGAAGCCCTAGGAAGTCACTGCTGTTTTGATCCTCAAGTAATAAGGTTCGTGTGTTTATGTGTTTTTACTATTTCCAAATTATTTGTCCGTAAGTGGAAAGGGCTGCATCATGGTACATTGACGAGCACTTTCAATGCTTGGTGGTGTAAGGGGGCATTTTCCGAGGTTTAGTAGGAGCGCTAGCAATCTGGGTAGAACCTGCCCTTTGATATGGGTAGACTTCTCCCCGTTTATCCTGTATGGAAAGGCATTCCAAATATGAAGGAAGCCTGAATGGGTTTAAAGTAAACAATACATAGATTGGTAGCCTTGGCGGTCTATAACAGATAGAGAAAAAGCCCATCATATACCCTCATTCACCACACAGACTGAAGGCCATTAGTACCTCAATGCTAGAAGCAGCATTCTGCTATTGGTGCATTCAGGGGTGATCATAGGATAGGAGAAGCCTTATACACATTTCTTAGTATCTTCAATGGTTTTGAAGAGAAATTTTCAAAAATACTGCACTCTGTTTACCTACAGTGATAGCTATTTTGAAAATATACCATCTTCTAGATGCTTTTTCTGAAGTGGATATTTATTCATCTTCTAACAATTTTTGTGCATTTCAAATATTCTAAACAGTTTTGGTCCTTTCTCTAAAGGTCTAATTCTAGGGGAGCCTAGAATGTAAATACTCAAATGTACTGGAATTAAAGAAGTATAGTGATGAGAACTTTGGTGATACAGAAGGCTAGAATTTCACATTAGAGTCCCACATTTGTTCTAATAGCCATGTGCTAACATTGATGGCTTTGACACAGGAATATATTGAATGATGCAACTTCAAGTTATCTCAATAGATGCAAAGTAAGCTTTTGACAAAATTTAACAGCACCAAACAGAAAACACACTAAACCAAATTAAGTGTAAAAGTAGTGGATCTCAAGGAAAATTGACATTTGAATAACCATGCAGGAATGTGAAAAGCATACCAAGTCAAAAGAGTTACAGAAGATTAAATTATCTATGATACTACTTATATGAGATAGTTATTATAGTGAAACTAATGAAATAAGAGAATACAATCCACTGCCGGGACTGCGCGGCAGGGGGTGAAATGAAGACTTAGTCAATGAATATGAAAGTTTTAGTTATGCAAGACAAATAAATTCTACAAATCTATTGTGAAATATTGTACCTATAGTTAACAAAATGGCATCAGGCACGTCAATATTTATAAAGGGATTAAATCACACGTAAGTTCTCCCACCACAAAGCAAATGATCAAACCAAAACACCCAAAAGTGAAAGTAAAAACAGCAATGAACACAAGTTAACTTTGTGGTGTTGGCTAAGTCTAGTATATTCACTGTGTAATGAAATCATGGAAACTTAGTAGTGTTGGATATGTCTAGTATATTCGTTGTGTAACGAAATCACATGTTAAAACCCATCAAATTGTATAACATTTAGTTCATTACTTTGCATGGACTGAGATAAAGCTGTTTTCAAAAAAAAAAATAGTTTCATTTGTGATTGTGCAAGAAAAAGATAAGAGCCAAAGATAAAGAGGAGGAAAGAAAGAATAGGCAGGAAGAGAGAAATGAAGGGAAGAAGGAAGAAAGAAAAGAAGGGAGGAACAAAGAGGGGGAGGGAAGCAGGGAGGTTGGAAGGAAGGGAGGAAGGAAGAGAGGAGGGAAGACAAAATGGACAAAATTAGGGAATCATGCACTGGACCAGTTAAAAGAAAAACACAACCCAAATTTTAGCTGAATTTGACAGTAGTTGTGAACATACAGAGTAAGAAGTCTCAAAGACACAATGTTCAAGTCCACAGAAACTTTTTATCTTCGGTAAAATGACTACAGGATTTGAAACTTCTTGTAGCAATTTCTTCCACTCTCAGCTTCATTTTGCATTTCAGAGAATTTTCTAATATATACTGTAACTCCATTATGCTAAGAAAATTCAACCAGCAAAAATATTCACTCTGACATTAAATACTAGAATTTCCATTTCCTCTCTTGCTCTGCACAAAGAAAACAATAATGTCACATATGAAAAATTTAAATATTTATTTGCTCTGAAACAGTTTCTCATCCTTGAAATATCTGCCAGACCTAAGGAGGTGAAAAGCCCAAGCTGACTTAAGGAATAATATTTTCTTACAGTCAGTTATTTCACCTGTATGGCTTTCATGACATTCTTCTGATAAACATTTTATTTAGTACATTTCTAGATACTTGTATCTATAAGTAATTTTGGTAACTCAGATTTCCACTTGTATATTAAAACATCCTCCCTTAGGGTCATTTCCTTTGAAATATACAAGCAATAAATGATTAAAATGATGTACATGCAAGCCGTAATCGCCTGACACAAAACACACATTAGTTAATAGTAACTTTTCAAAGAGAATATGAATCTTTGTGGCTCAAATTATTCTCCAGCACTTCTCTTTTACGTTATGATGCCTGAAAAACTGAGTTGAAGACAGATGTTCCTACTTAGGATCTTATGATAAGGAGTATCTATCTCTTCATCATTATTATTCATGGCTTCTTCATCTTTAAAATGAAAACAATAAACTTTTCCTGACTGCTCCAGAAGACTGTCACAAGGAGGAAATGAGACAGTAGTTGTGCATGTTTCCTGGAATATGTACATTTCTGTATGTTTCCTGGAACATTTCCTGTATATATTTCCTAGAATATGAATATTTTTATTATTATGCATGTTATAATAACGATTACAGTGACTTCTCCAAAGATCAGTTAGAGTGAACTGTCCCACAGGCATACATTTTTCTATCTGAATTTGACTTAAAGTTTCCAAAATGTACTCAAAATTTTCAGAAATCTACCTGTGAAAGTATTGATTTGTTTATATAACATGCAAATCGGGAAAGTGTAAATGGTAGCTCCAACAGCTATGTGTGTTATTCTAATATGGAATCAACTGAGGCTACAGGAGCTGCCAAATTAACATGTTTTGCCTTGTTCTTGATCGTCTTGTATACTAAGAATCCTAATGGACAAATTTCATTTACGAATTCAGAAAACAATATACTTGAAGACATGTGTAATTGTATTCCTGATGTTTTAATTCACAATGACAAATGAGAACATTTTATGACGAAGTTATTATTCATGACTACTAGGAAAATACTTCCTCTATCTTTAATATATTGAATATTCACTGGCAAGAACAAAGATTTTGGACTCAAGCTGTCATTTCAGAGCCATCCTCTGAGATTTGGAGTCTCTGTGATCATTAGTAATTTTCAAATCCCTTCAATTTTTTTATTATCATTTATATACATGAGATGATACCCTCAGAATCGCTGGAGACTGTGAGAAATAACAAGTGTCAATGTTGGTTTTGCTAGAATTCATGGCATGTCCAGTCAATGAATCAAGTGTCGTAGTTACTTCTTGTTGGTAAAGACTAAAATATTTATAAATTTCTAGATAGTCACATAGAATACTCCATTTTATGGGCTGAATTTATGTATTAGGCATATAAATATATTAAAATAACCTAACACTCATGCATCATGCAAGTACATATGTGTGTTTTAAAAGCCTGGAAAATTTCAAAAGGCAGAACTTGATTTTGTTAAACATTGAGAAATTTTTCAAAACTATTTAAATGAAGTCATGTGTGGCCCACCTTGTTACAGCTGCTTACCATGTCCCAGATCCTCAGTCCTTCTCCAGGACCCCTTGTTTGAACTGTATCTGCCTTGTGACTCAGTCTTGTACTATAGAGTTAGGCTTACCTTAAATGGTGTTTATCCTTAATGTGTTCTGCACTTTTTTCTTTTCATTATTCCCTGAACAATGCTGTGTGACAACTACCTATGTAGCACTGTCATTGCATGAAGTATCATATGTAATCTAAAAGTGGTTAGAAATACAGTATACAGGAAGACCTGTGTGCGTTAGGAGTTTTGGAACCAATTCTCTGAGATACCTCTCAGCCTCTGCCCCTCTTCTGCCTCCCATCTCCCCCTGCCCCTCCCTCCCCCTCTCCCTCTCTCTCCTTCCCTCTCCCTCTCCCTACCCCTCCTTTCTGTCTGTCTGTCTCTCTCTGTCTCTCTGTCTCCCTGTCTCTCTCTCTCTCACACACACACACAGACACACACACACACACAATGAATATTACGGATAATAATATTCTGAAGATCTTCAAGAGAATTTATACAAGCTATAAATTTATACAAGGGAATTTATACAATCTTTCTCTCCTTTACAATATGCTAACCAGGCTTCTCAATCATGCATACCAGCCTCAGAAATTCATGACAAAAGACTTTTAGAATAAAGATAATGAACTCTGTTCTTCAGAACACAGCTTTAGTTTCAGCACAGTGAGATTCCTATACACAAAATCTTTTCTGTTCAACTGGAGAAAAATGTGTTTTTGCACCAGTCACAGAGTCCACAGCCCAAAGGTTTAAAATCAACAGTTGCATCATCTTCCAAATTTAGACTTGCTGGAAGAAGGCCCCAAATCAATACTCTGCACACCTTAATGTGATTGGAATTTGGATTCCTGCCATTTCTTGATGGCAGTGATTCATTTTTAAGTCCAATGAACCCTCTGGAATGACAGATCTGGTAGTGAAGGTGAAATCACAGCACTTTAGATAATACACAGTCTTCCATTGCAGCTGTCCTTGTACATTTCTGTGTTCATTTAATATATTTTTTATTTTCACATAAGTTAGAAAGAGTTCAGTCTAACCAGATGCCCAACAAAAAGTTATGAATATTAACGTGCTCAACAAACTGCACAGAGAAACTTTGTGTAATGTAATAATTTAATGTTTTTCACCAACTCATTCCAGTTGGCATAGAATGGTGAATGCTTACCCCCAAGAGCAAGTGCCTTAGCCTGAAGCAAACCAGATACAAGAACAAACATTCTTTGAAGTCTCTTTTTTCGTATTAAACATGTACATGCTTTTTGCATTCTCCCCCATAATACATCTTTGCTTATTTTAATATAAAAGTAACGTGTCTCTCTCAAAACTTCAAACAAAATCGATGCTTCAAGAAGATCTACAGTGTTTTGAGCCCGTGTAGTATAGCGGCTGTGATTACAGATTCTGCAATGAGACTGCTTATTTTAAACACCATCAGCATTGGGCATCGGCTGTGAGGATTGAAGGAAATCCGTTTGCCTCTACCGCTCAGTTTTCTTACTTATAAAATGGATATTGGGTGACCTATTGTGATGAAAAGATCATTACTAGTTTTTCAAGTCTCTGTTACACTTTAGAGCCTCAAATACAGTGTGCGCCAAAATTTGAGACCTTAAGAAGGCCCATCAGGGAGATGTACAGTAGAATTTCCTATAGAAGAGTTTGCAAAGCAGACCAACATGGCCTTGTAGAGTTACCTAGCATTCACTCCTCCTTCACAGAGAAGAAGCAAAAGAACAAGTACTCTGTTTCATTTTGGGTGAGTCCCTTAGGGACGTGAGTGGAGCTCATCAAGGCAGACTAGGAAGGCTGCAGGACACGAAGATCTGGATGGCAGCACAGAGAGAGAAACAGAGTGCACTGGCAACATCAGCCCTGGCCTTGGGGCCAGAGAAACGTCCAGGTGCAGGGTAGCTGTCTGTGGGAGACCCCCCTTAGATTGCATCAACAAGGCCTCAGAACTTGAGCTTCCAGGCTGCAGGATGGCTCCACGATCATCAATTACTTGCTGAGTAAGAGGATTTATTTAGAAAACTCAGAGTACAAGAACTCTTGGAAGGAACTCAATGCGGTTCCTCCCCAAAACTCAGGCCACAGTTGGTGACAATGTGGAGCCATCTTGAGAGTGGAGCTACTGTCGGAATTCGTACCGTCGTAGGGGTCATCATCTCTACATAGCATCATCCTCCGCACCCCAGAGATAGCCCACCACACTAGAGAAAAGGACCCCAGGTTCCCGAAACCCACACCTCAACAAAAACAACCTCCAGGACAAAGAACGAGTGCCCCATGCTCCCAACACCATGGCCATCAATTACAGTAGAAGCTACAGGGAAAGGACACAGTAGAGTCCAAATGGAACCAAAGCTAAAGAAGCCTTCTAAAGCAACACACAAAGACACATCATCAACAAAAATAGTTTTACCATGGAAGCTCCTCTTTACAAATATCAGAACGGGACACAAATGGAATGATTAAAAACAAGGTAAAATGACCTTTGCAAAAGAAAACTCTTTGCCAGCAGATCCTAAAGAAAAGGATAATGACAAGATGGCTAATAGAGAAATCAGAGGAATAATTATAAAGAAATTCAAATATAGCTATAGGAATATGCAAAAGGCTACAGACAGTTCAATGAAATTAGGAACTCATTGCATGCCATGAGTTAAAAATTCAGCTGAGACAGAGATATGAAGAATACCAAACAGAAGTCTTAGAAATTAAGAACTCAATAAGTCAAATAAAAATGCTGTTCACAAGGTTTGATAAACTAGATCAGGCAGAAACAACAGAATATAAACTTGAAGACAAGTCTTTTGAAATGTCTAAGTAAGGCAAAAATAACATATAACAATGAGGACATCTTCGAAGACTTTTGAGGCACTCTTAAACAAATAAATATTTGAATCTTTGGAATTCCAAAATGCAAAGAAAAGGTCAAAGGCATAGAAAACCTATTGAAGGAAATAATAGCTAAAAACATCTCCACCCTTGGGAAAGAGGGAAATTCAGTAGTCTAAGCCCATAAGACCCCAAACAGACACAAGTAGGAAAGAAACCTGCTGAAGCATATCGTAGTGAAACTGTCAAAAGTACATAACAGCACACACACAATTTTATTTCAGCCTTGCTAATATATAAATGCCTGATCCAATCTGATAAAAGGGGACTAATAATGTACAAAACTGCCTTTTTTTAGTCATCACTGTCATGGGCAACAATCATGGAGATTGTTATTCGTTGAATTGCTAATCAATGTTTTCAGAATTTATCATTATTCTTTGGTTACTCAAAATGAGGTCTCTGTAAAAATAACAAAAGACACCTATACAGATTTCCAAAAATTGTAAAGTGTTTTTCTCCTGCAAAGAATGCATCCAGTTGATGAAACATAGCCAGTTATATACACAGCAGTTCATGAAAATAATCTCTGAAGCTTGACAAACTACTGGGAACTATGTGGCCACCATCATACACGATTCTGTGTAGTGTTAGAAATAGGCTGTATTTTCCATTTCAGAGCACCTGAGTTTTTTGTTGTTTCTTTAGTTAGTACATGATTGTAAACACCCATGGAGTTTATATTCAGGTGAAGAAAGCAATCATTTTCATAACTAGACAATGAACCTCCACCCTTAATACTCACTTTTCTTGACTAACATCTCTTTGTGCCCATTAAATTAAAGACAAACTTGGGATAATGCTCCCTTGATTTCTTTACTCATAAAAGTAGAGACTAGTATGATCTGTATTTGAAATTATTTGTTTTGTATTCCATATTTTTATCCTGAGTGTTTTTATTAGTGCATGTTGCTAATGCAGAATAGTTATTTGTTTTGGGAAATGAATACATGCAGGTGACATACCGCGATCATTTGGTTTTGCAACATTTTGTAAATGGACATACATAGCATGGAAGTTTTACTCAAGATTTTCATGTGGTTGTAACTTTTATTTTTGTTCTTGTATACAATTGTTCATCCTCCCACATAATGAATTTATTGATTCTTATCTTGATGTACCATTGAATTATTTCTAGTTTATACCTTATACAAAAGCTGTCATAAAAATTCCTATTTTTCATATTGTTACTTATTCAAAAGCATTTATTTTCCAGAGCGGTCAGATTAATTTACTCTCTGTCAGCATATATGAACCTTCTTGTTGCTACATATTCCTTTCAACACTTGGGACATTTACTTTTTTTTTTTTTTTTTTTTTTTGGTGCCGGGGATCAAACACGGGACCTTGTGCTTGCAAGGCAAGCACTGTAACCACTGAGCTAAAGCCCCAGCCCCTACACTTTTAAAATGTAGCATTTTGTTACTGTAGCGAACAGAGAAGATACAGTAGTGTTATTTTAACTTATGTTCCCTTAATTGCTGTTATTTGTATCTTGATAATTGGGGAAAGCTTTCTGAAATTTCTGAGCCTTTTCTTTTTCTGGAGGATGAATTTCTGAAAGGAATGAATACTTTTCACATTTTAGATGAGTAATTTTACTTCTGCTATGTAAGAAATAACATCTGCAAGACTATGACTTGCATTTTGATTCTCATAATAAAGTCTTTCTCTAAAGATAATTTCATGATGTCAATAATATAATCAAATTAAGTAAATGATCATTAGTGGTTGTGTACTCACAAATATGTATGTATATATCATGCATACCTGAGCATATATATGGTACACAATATGAAACAGAAGCAGGTATAAAACATAAACCTATATATATGTGTGATATGTATGTACATATATTTTTGGTAGACTCTATTATGATTCAGTGTATGACTTCATTTAATTGGCTTTTAAAAAACCTTATTTCCAAACAAAGTTATTTTCTGATGTACTAGGGTTTGAAGTGATTAAATATGTGCCCATTAATCTTGTTTGTCAGTGACTAGACTAACAGATGTCTGGAGAGGTGATTGGATTTGAAGGCAGTAAATTATCAATGGATTAATCAATGGTGAGGTAATAGCTGAACAGGATACTAGGATTTGGGATTTGGGGGGGAAGGTGGACCATGAGCTTGCGATTCTGGGCTTGTGATATCTGGTCTCTGGCCCCTTCCTCTCTGTATCTTCCCTTGCTGCGGCAGACTTACTGTGGTCAATTTGAGCAGGAACACCCAGCTGGGCTGAATTGCTGTGGTTCTGGGAGTAGAGGATCCACCTGAGGATAGTTGCAGACACAAAATAAAGGAGAACGGGAGCAGGAAATAGGCAGTGGCTACTTCCGGAGAAGCTCTGTTGTGGCTGGTTCTCCCGAAGGGAACTTGGCTGTTTGTCACAGAAGGAGTTCGGGACCTTGCTGTCTTCAAGGATGGCTGCTGTTCGCTTCAGGTGAGCTCTGGTCTTTATCTCTGCTGTGAGCATCATATCTTGCTTCCAGTATACATTTCTTTAGCCTTGCTGGACGTACGTGAGACAGTGCTGTGGGCTCCCAGCCCTTGACTGGATCTTTTGGGTCTCTTGGGCATAGAGAGATGTTTTGCATTCTTCCTGCATTTGGCTTGTGTGTGAATGTTGTAATTTGTAAGTGTCTTGTATTAAATCTGTTTTCTTGCAAAGCATTGACTCCAGAAAAGTAACTAATACACTTGCTTTATGCTTCCCAGGTGAAATGAGTAGCTTTCCTCTATCATCCCCTTCTCCGTGATGTTTCTTAGAGCCAGCTGACCATGGTCTGAAACTTCTGAAACCATGATCCCCAAAGTCACCTATTCTCTTTTTATTTTGGCCAGGGAGGTTGCTGGGTGTTATGATTTGTGTCTAGATGTCCCCCCAAAGCCTCATGTGGTAAGAGGTGGCTGGATCTAGAGTGTGTGATTACTAAATTAGTCCACTGATTGTTTTGGCATGGTTCTGCTGGGATCAAGGGTGTGATGCTAGGATTGAAGGTATTTGGATTAAGGGTGGGAGTACTGCCCACTTTAAAGACAGGCAGCCTGGATAAGATATAAAATACAGAAAGAAGCTGGTTAGCCCTTGCTTGCATTCGTTGCTTACCTGGCTGTGTTCTGCCTGTCTGCCATGCCCCCCTGCCTTGGACCCAGCTGATGGTGGACTGAAACCTCTACAAACTGCGAGCCAAATAAACCTTTCTTCCCCTAACTTTGGATGTTTAGTATTTTGTCCCAGCAAAGAGAGAAAACCTAACTAACATGCTGGGGATTAAACTCAGGGCCTTGCACTTACTAGGCAAGCACTCTACCATTTAAGCTAAATCCCTGGCCCCTATTATCTTTTAATTTATAAATTTCAGGTATTTTTAACTCAGCATTAGCAAGGGTCATTATTGCAACATATTAATTATTTGTTACAATTAAATTTATAACAAATTTTATAAGAAGAGATGACTCTCAATAATGTAGGTGGGATGCATCAAATGTCTTGAAAAGCCTTCAGAGAGGGGCTGGGGATTTAGCTCAGTGGCTAGAGTGCTTACCTTGCAAGCGCAAGGCCCTGAGTTCGATCCCCAGCACCAAAAAAAAAAAAAAAAAAAAAGCCTTCAGAGAGAAACCTAAATTTGCCTGATAAACTAAGAATTCTGCCTGAAGTCTGCTGCACTCTTTTCCCACCGAGTTTCCAGGCTAACTGCCCGCACTATGAATTTAAGACTTACCAATCTCCTTATTCAGGAGATAATTCCTTTAAGTAAACCACACATATGTGTATATGTACTTATATACTTATACATAACATATTCTTTCTGTTTTTTAGCATAGCCCTGACTAATATACCATAAAATAACGTTTATTAAGTCATGTGAAAGAATAAAGTATGGAGTATTTGCTGAAGCACAGATGAAATTAGAAAACATGTGAAATAGTCACAAAGGACCATATCTTACATGATTTCATTTATGTAGAATGCTATAATGTGCAAATCTATGAAGAACCAAAGTAGATGAGAGATTGCTTAGGGTTAGGAGTGATGTGAAACAATAGAAGTATGAACCAATTATATTAACTTTCTATATGAGGTAAAAATTTCATTAGTTGGCTGTGGTTATAGTTGCATATATCTGTAAACAAAGTAAAAATCATTGAAGTTTATATATTTCAAGTATAGTTTCATGCATTTTCTCATTTTTTGAGTGAATATAGTTTTTTTTTTTCCTTTTAAAAGTGGTTCCATGCAAACTCATAAACGAATTTAACTCATATATTATAAATAGGATGAAAATTTATTTGGAAATTCAAAATACATAGAATATATAAAGCATGCTAGCACTCTTAAATGAGTGCTACTTATTTTTTTAACTTTGTTTATTAGTACATATTTGTCATATATGTTGATCACATTCTTCTTAGGAAATTTGTACCTATACATAATATATCTTAATTCTTTTTTCCCCATTCCCTCCCCTCTCTTCAATCCTTCTTCCCTTCCCCTTTACAAAAGCTTCGTTTGCATTTTCTTCTTCCATTCTCTTGGTGTTTTTTTTTTTTCTTTTCTCTTCTTTCCCTTCCTCTTCCCACCTCCCTTGTTTCCCTCCCCATTTGAACATGTTATGGAGAATGAGTGCTATTTAAACACCAAATCCCACATTGTCTTCACCTATTAAGTAAATATGTTTGTCTACTGATACTGCATTTAGACCCCCAATGTTATTAACTATAACAATTAACTTTGATGCCTTAGCAATATAGGGAATACATATTAGACAAAAATTACAATTTTCCTTTTTTTTTTTTTTTTTTTTTTTACAAAAGTGAACTGAGTTTTTGGAATATGGATGAATACAACATTTTCCCTAGCCTTCCCCCCAAATTTATACTCAATACATTTCAGAAACTTTTTAAAGAATTTAGTGACTTATCAACTGATCTTTATTTTACTTTATGAGTATATATTATGTAGTTTTTAAGAATTAGTTTAATGGGGGGTGGGGATTTAGTGCAGTGGTTAGAATGCTTGCCTTATAAGCACAAGACCCTGAGTTTGATCCCAAGCACCAATGAAAAAAAAAAAAAAAAGAATTACTTTAATGTTAAACTCTAAGTGGATTTGTTTAAAAAAATTATGAACAGGTTTCAGTAAATTTGAATATGCAAATACACCTCAATAAAAACACTCTTGTCATCAGTCTAAAAGTTGGCTGTGAAAGAACTACTTAATTACAGTGTTCTATCAGTTGGAATCCTCTCCAAATCCATATTTCGATGTTTTCTTAAATTATATAAACATGTACATTACTGCAGTGAAAAGATAAAAACTGCATGAAAAGAAAAGGAAAGAAGAAAATAGAGACTAAGTGGAAAGTACTTGCCTGAATTGATTATGGTTTTGGTAACAGTTTGAAGCTTTAATTTAACTACTAGGGGTGAGGAATATGTTCCATTCCATGTTTCCATATTATATATATATATATATATATATATTTTTATTAAGGCTAATTTTCAAGGCATAAAGTGGTTTTCAAGACACATTTTACGAAATGTGTCTACACTTACAAACTTTATGAAATTCTTTTTATGAGAAAAAATATTTGTGATTCCTGTGTTAAGACTGCAGAAAACATGCAATGTTCTGATTCTGTGGTTCCATCCCGTAAATCATGTGGAAAGCATGTTTAAATAGTAGAGAATGCATGTTTTCTGGTAAGAGAGAACTAGAGCCATTCCAGAATTTGCTACTTAGCTCATCTGAGCTTTGGACTCCTTAATCACACATTGCCTATTGTGCAAGTTTATTGTCAAATAATATATGTAAAGGATCTACAATAATAATGGCCTCAAAGAAAATGCTCACTTTGTGCCTACTGCCTCTTTTGGTTGTTGTCAATGAACAAAGGGAGATTAAGAATGTTTTTTCAGTGTTTGAGGCATGGCAACTTTTAAAGTTGTTCATTCTGTTAAACTGGATGTCATGCATTCTTTGGCTTTTAGAATTGAAAAAAATAATGTATTAAATAACTTTTTTAAAAGTCTTTATGACAAACTAAAGTTGCTCATTATGTACTCTGAAGCATATCTGTACATATTTAAGCAACTCATTACATCATTCTAGAAACAGTATTTCTAGAACAATTAGTCATTTTCCATGGCATTGTTTTTCCTTTGTATTGCTTCTCCTTAGAATAAAATATGAAGTTTGCATTATAGGATCTGTCATCCTAAAGGCATTTCTAAAAATTTTAACATAATGATTGATGTATAAACCATCACTTACCTAGTGCTTTTCAATAACTTCTCTGGCAATATATTTTCTTATTTCTAAAAATAATTTGAAAGCATAATAAATATGATTCAAATTTAACAGTTTGTGTTTTGGTCTTGAACACACAATAAGAAATTATTGCAGTTCACTTGATTGTTTTAGGAAGTTTACTGTAATCTAGATATAAATCTTGTAGTCAGGTGGTACAATATGATTTGCTTTCATTAAGCTTTCGGTGCTAAATCTTTTGAAAAAATATTATGTCTGCTGTAGATTAGCCAGCATATGAATGGTTCAAAAGAATATATCAGTCAGTTAAAAAGTAAAATAGCCGCAGTCTAAAGACATGCCATGTAATTGTTAATGGTCCAAGTTTTGATGTCAGATATGAGCACAGACCTGAATACTGTTATATTGTGCCTAAGCCCCTTGTAAATTACGTATCCTTTCATAAGTAACAGAACTAAATTTTCTTTTTTACATCTGTAAAATCATCATAATAGTAATCCCAGCATAATATAAATTTTGATGGGTGCCTTAAGTATAATCTGGCTCATTGTAATTGCAGCATATTTTAGATATATTGTGAGTTTCCTTCCAAACCACCACAATAAAGACAATATCACCGTAAAGCAAGTTACATAGATTTTCTGGCGTGTCAGTGCTTGTAAATGTTATGTTAAAACTGTACTTCATCGATTGCATATATGATAGCATTATGTCTAAAACACCAAAGTACACATGCTTTATTTTTTTGATTGCTAAAAATGACTAAGAATTATCTGTGCAAATCTTAATCCGCATTTCAACAATGTCCACAGCATCCTCATAAGGGCTAAATCAAAGTCAAGATGGCATTTTCTTTGCTCAATTATAAGAAGACACTCGTCATCTGTTACAGTTTTATCATGCCATTGCAACAGTTCAAACAAATCTTCCAGGATCCAATTCAAATTTTTGGTTTGGTCACTTTATTCATCACATGTATAGTTACTTCCTCCACTTTAAATATTAAACCTCCAAAAGTAATCTCTAAACATTGGATCCAACTTCTTCCATGCTCTTTTTGATGTTTCGTATGTTCAACACTTCGCATGAATCATGAATATTTTTAATGTCATTTACAATGGTGAAACATTTGATGGAGGTTTCAAATCACTTTGCCCCAATCCTTCAGAAGAATCACTAAAAATGTAATCCATAAAAATGTATATCCTTACAAAAGAACTTGAAATTGAAAATTATTCCTTATTCCATGGAGTAAAGTAGATGTCATATTAGCAGGCATAAAAATAACATTAATCTCATTGCACTTGTTCATCAGAGCTCTTAGGTAACCAGACGTATAGTCGATGATCAAGAACATTTTGAAACTAGTTTCCTTTTCGAAGCAGTCCATCTGAACAGTGGATTTAAAATATTCAGTAAACATGTTGTAAATAGATACGCTGCCCTTTGGTCCTCTTACAGAGAAGAGGCAAAGCAGAGTTAGTGTAGTTCTTAAGGACTTGAGGATTTTCAGAACATTAAATGAACACTGATTTCAACATGTGTCACCAGCTGAGTTAGTTCCTAACTAGAGTGAGCTTATTGTTTGAAGAACTGAAAAGGCACTGACTTCTCTGTAGCTACAAAATTCCTAGACGGCATCATCTTCCAATGTAAATAGTTTCCATCTGCACTGAAAATCTGTTTTGAGGGTAACAACTTTCGTCATGACTGCCAGGACCAAACTCTGGATTAGGTATTGAGGAAATGTTGTAGCTGTTCTGACCTTTTATCTAGATCCATAAAATTTTATTCAGTTGGACATAATGGTACTTGTCTATAATTCCAGTACTAGGGAGGCTGAGGCAGGAGGACTGCCATGAGGGAAGGGGGAGCCTGGAGTATATAGTGAGCTCAAGGCCAGCTTGAACTTCATAGAAAGACCCAGTCTCCCCAAAAAGAAAAATCCATGACATGAATAAGCTATTTCAATTTTTTCTCATTTACATTTTCACTACAGTAGCACTTTTAATTTCCTTCGAGAACTTTTCTTTGGTGTTTACAACTTGATCAATTGTTTTATACAACATACCTAGCTTTTGGCTTATCCAGTATTTGACACATGTTTATCACTAAGCTTAATCATTTGTCACATTAGATTTAACGTGAAAGATGTAAAACTCTTTTATTTGAACATTTAGGGGCCATTTTGTGTTATTAATTATCTTAACTATTACTGTGTCTCAGGGAATAAAGAAGGCCTGAGAGGGGAGGGGAGGAAACGAAATAGAGAAAGAGAGAGAGACAGAGAGTGTCAGACAGACAGACAGACAATGGCCAGTTGGTGGACCAATCAGGACGTGAACATTTATCACTTCAATTAGCAGTTTTGTATGGGCATAGTTCTTGGTGTTCCAACATAATTAAATGCTGTCACCAAAGATCACTGATGAGAGATCACCATGTCACCATAACAAATGTAATAATAATGACAAGCTGAAATATTGTGTGAATCACCAAAGTGTAACACAGACGTGAAATGACCACATCTAGCTAGAAAGCTGGTATCAATAGTTGTGCTGCAAATTAAGTAGTCACAAAATTCTGATGACAAAACATTACACAGAAAAATATAAAGTTAGTTCTTCAAAAATTTCATAGAACTGTTTTTTTCTTCTTTTTTTCTGGAATTGGAGATAAAATCCAGGATTTTGTGTATCTAAGTACACACATTACCACTGAGTTATGCCTTCAACTTCTGAGATAGCTTTCTTCAACAAACCACACAACATATCATCATTGTCCCTTTAAGTCACGTTAATATTAAAGATGTACCACTTTGTGAATGTTATAAACATGAGACAAAAATAGGGATGTTCTTTTCTGGATGCCAAAATAATCCCAGGATTAGTGTGGTCCTTCTTTGGTTATCTTCATTAGGGTTATAATGGCACTCAAGAACTATTTACTGACTGAAATACAGAATGCATACAGTAAAAATAAATGCATTTTGATTCTCCAGAAGGGTAACTGGTGTAGGGGGTAGCACTTGACTATAATTACAGCCCTCTAGGAGACTGAGGCAGGAAGATGACAAGCCTGGCCTGGGCAAATAATGACTTAGTAAGAATCCATCCAAAATAAAATCTAGAAAAAGAGCTAGAGGTGTAGCTCAGTGCCGAGGCTCTAGGTTCGATCCCTAAATAAAAACCACTCACAACTTCTAATTTCTTTGAAGCATATCAATTTTCTTATATTACTAAATATCTCAATAGCTATTTTTCCTATTGTGTTTCCCAATTTGACAGAATCAGTTGAGTAAATTAGGGTTTGAATCATATAGGTAGGGAAAACTACTTTGTCATATAATGACAATGATTTTGATGAACTGTTCATACCTATATGCTTAGAATTCAGTAAAATAATGCTGACTTGGGACACTAATTGTAACGCTTCATAAATGTTAATTTCTGGTTTGTTGTCATTTCAAAATTAGTACATAAAATTCAAAGCAGAAGATGAAATGGAAAATCTTAAAAGATTAAGAGGTTTAGTGAAACATGACATAATGAAATATTAATTCTACTTCAATCTTCCTTCTTCCACTCCCCAAATCCATTAATAAACGATAACATTGATTTTTCTCCATTCCATTATGTTCTTTGCATTTTAAGTGTTCTTTCCTCTTCATTTTTTGAAAAAAAAGTTCTAAAAATGAAAATTGAATTATTTATGCTACATTTAATTCTTATTCATTCATCTTTTTAATATTGTAATTGGTATCTCTGTCTGGTTGACATGTATTTAAAATTCAGTCCCTTCATTTGATTTGTAGAGTATTTTGTTTGCTTAAATGATACATGACAGGCACAGGACTCAGCTAGGTTTTGTGAAATACATAAAATCACATAGAATATATTGAAGTTATTTCCTACTGAATGCAATGTACAGGAAATGTATGCTTTTTTCCCAATTTTATGTTTATTACCCATGTTTGCTGTACATAATGGTTACACTTACAGGAACTATAGTCTGTTCTCGATACCATAAATACCCATGTCCATCGAAATTCAATAATCCTGGAAGTTAAAAGAATTAAAGTCAGATATAGAGCAATTCATATAAAGAGTATGGCCTTTGCAGTTGTCTTCTGATTTATATCTTAAACCCATGACTAATAATATTTATATTTGAATATGTTAGTTAACATATCTGAAATTAATTTTCCAATGTGAACAAATGGATCAATATTATATACCCTAAAATATTGCTCTGAAGATTAATGGTATTAATCTGTTCACTTTATAATGAATAAATATACATGAGACATGAGGCTAATATTAGTTCTTCCCCAGAAAGTCCCTTCTTCATACCAGGACTCATAGTTATTCCATCTAATGCAAACATGGGTTCATGATGAATATTTCTTCAGAGGATGAACAACACAAAAATCAGGATATGCAGGCAGCATTTTATGTGCTTTACCTTTAGTGGTTATAAGGATTTGTCCAAGATGTCATTCATTTCCAATATCTAGATATAATGATAAGATTAATTAACCCCATATGTAAAATATTGAGGTTTTTCTAGAAACCACAAGCACTAAACCAGCTCCACATTTTAAAATATAATCATAGTAAGTATTAGAGATAAACACAAGCATGGATTAAGCGTCAACTCTGGCTCATTTTTGTATTTGATGCTGTCTAAAATTATTTAGCATAGAACTAGAACAAGTAAACTTTAAGGAATGGTGATAAGGTTACAGATACAAGAGTAAGGGGAGTTATTCCCACACAAAGAGGATGAATTTTAGTAGAAACAAAGATCTTTATTTTACTTTATAACTCCCACATGTTTCATATTGGTAACTGGAGATGTTGGAGCAGTTTGGTTTAATACTCATTTTGCAGGTGGCTTGATATTTGCTGGAAATATAATGCAATTTTAAGCATGCTAAATTTGAGAGTCCTTATGTTTCCTTAGAACTGGAATCTTTGTACAAAAATACTGACTGGGATAATTGCAATATAAGTGCTGAAAAACATAGTACTTAATAGAAGGGTCAAATAAGAGTATGACCAGAGAAATAAGTGTAAGTCAAGAGGAGGTTTTGGTACCACAGGAACCAAAAAACTATACTTTGGTAAGCTAATAGGAGCAGCTAATAATCACCAGAGATGAGAGGAAATAAAGTATCCTTGTGTTTGACGTGTTCATTAAATTTGTCAACAGGGATGACACTGACATTAGTGTAGCACTTTTGATAGAATGTGTGAGGCAGCATCTCTGTGGATGCAGAGCAGAGCTACTCACTGTTCAGGTTATCCCAGATAACCCTACTTCCAGAACACATGAAATTAATCCTTCTTGACATCAATAGGAAAAACAAAACATACAGTAAATGCCCTGAGAATACAGCACTCTGGTTTAAGAGTTCAAGGGACGCTTCTAAAGCAAAGAAGTGACCGGTTAAGGGACTATAATATGCATACATTTTGCAGAGGGGCAATCTTTAGCATGAAAAAAACTTCAAACTTCTTAAGATTGGGTCTCACTATTTTCTGTGCACTATCTAGACAGTACAACATTGAAGAAGAAAATAATGATCATACTTAAATGATTGGATGTATTTATGCAGTCGTCTTTCTCTCGAAGTATTCGGGAAAACGAGTTTTTGAAAAATAAAGGGAGAAAAAATGAGAGAAAAACTGTATAGGAAGAAATTAAAGGAGGAAGAAGTAAGATAAAAAATATTTAAACTACTATACTAAAATCACAGAACTGCACAGTTGATATTGAAATAGTAGTAGAGACATTTGAAATGAAACTTCTTCAAAATGTATGGAGAAGACAGAGGAACAGATTTTAACACTTCTTTAGGTTGTTGACAAAGTAATAAAAGATGCTACAGATGACCGTGTCTCTGGAAGGAAAAAAGGTGATTCTATATATAAACGTCAGTAAGAAACTCCTAGGTGAAATACTTGTAGAAATAAACATAATTAAAAAGAAATTTGAAGAATTCCTTGTCAGTCTGATTGAAAGTCTGATTCTTGTGATTTAAGAGTTCCTTCTAAACAAAGTCGAGGTAATTAAAAGAATGACTCTCAAATGGATGAATCTTTTTGCTAAATTATGCCTTTATAACAAACAGTTACAAAGTCTCCGTAGACTGAAACATGTTTTTCCTCAGGTGATATATTGCTGTTTATAAATCATCTGTCATAACCTGTGTGAGTTGTAGGGAAGTATCATATAAGCCCCCGGGGTTCTCATTTCAGAATATTGGCTGACAGATAGATGTTTTTATGGTAATGGACACAAAAATATGGAGCAATAAACTGAACCAAATTTCTGAATAATGCTAAAATACTCTGCCTGGCTTTGCCATATATTATGGGCCTTAATATTTCTTTAGTAAAAGTGAATAAAATGGCTGCGTTGCAACTGAGTTGTTCATAAGATTGAGACTTTCAGGGTCAGGAAAAGGAACCAATGAATGTGAATAATGAGACACTGTACCCATTCAATGTAACCTGATTATTATTATTATTATTATTATTATTACTAATTTACTCTTTAAATCATCTCCATGAAAAAAAATTCAAACACAAATGTTGCAAAAAGTTAAGAGGTATGTCAAAAATAACTTTTCCGAGTTTGCATAATATGATCATTATTAAGCTTTGAAATAAAGAATAATGTAAAATTTAATGTATCCCTGTTGTAAATTTTCCTGTAAAATGGTGTTATTGAAAACAATTACCCAAAAATTAAAAAATTTTAAATAATTTAATGAAATAATCTGGCTACAAATTTTATATTTAGTAAATCAAAACTAATAATGAAAGTAAGGAGCCCTTAAAGGAGGTAATAGGATACTACATTTTTCATATTAAACTAAACACAAAAAAGAGAGTAATGAGGCTGGGGATTTAGCTCAGTGGTTAAAGTGCTTGCCTTGCAAGCAAAGGCCCTGAGTTGAATCCCCAGCACAAAGAAAAAAAAAGAAAGAAAGAAAGAAAGAAAAGAAAAAAGAAAGAGAGTGCTGAATTTGAAAGACAAGAATTTATATACACTTACACTTATCTATCTTTCACACAAGTAGAAAATAATAATTTATACTACTCTGTAAATTCAAATTAATATGTCACTGTAAATATAATCTGTTCAGTATTGCACATTCCTAGAAATTGTTCAAGGCAATAATTGACATGTGTAGATCTCCTGAATCCAGCAGTGGAGGAATGGAAAAAGTGCAGAAGTATGTATTCGACCTTGCTGTTCTAGGTCGAGTTTCTAGTTTTTTAAGAACCCATGGTCTACTAGAACTAGAGAAAAAAGAAAGCAAAGAAATACAATCCTGGGAATATACAAAAATGTATAAATAGTAGATAAAACAAATTTGAATAATAAGAATTATGTTAAAATATTAGCAGCTTTTTTTGGGTGAACTTTCATAAAGATATAAAATTGTGTTTACTTGTGAATTTCTTCACATCTTTGGTCATTGAAACACTTTCAATAGATATGCATGACAATTAAAAATAATTTAAAAAGCAAAATTATATAATTAAAAAGTCCACTTGGCTGGGATTTAGCTCACTGCTGGGGATTTAGCTCAGTGATTAGAGTGCTTGCCTTGCAAGCACAAGGGCCTGAGTTCAATCCCTGGCACCACAAAAAAAAAAAAAAAAAAAAAAAAGTCCACTTGGAGAGCGAATGACCCAAAACCCAGTTAAGAAGAAAAGAACAAAAAAGCACTAGTCTTTACTATCATTATTAATGACTAGCTTTGGTTGGAAATGGGTCATTTTGGACATATTACATAATAAAACATATCTTCCTGCACATATAATGAATGGATTCCTTGAAATTTGTCAGTGTGCTAAGTAATATTCCATTCAGAAGGTAGCATATATATTATTCAGGGGAATGTAGCTTCTTCATTTAAAAATAATTGTAAGATACATTTTTATACTGCTTTTATCATTCTAGTTAGGTGACTTCCTAATCCATTAAAAATATTAACTGATGAATAAATGAAGCAATTCATAAGAGCCGCTTCTGGCAATGTAGATTTAGAAATTTTAATGGCTTAGAAATGTAATCTCATCAGTCAATGTTTCTTCCCTCCACTCTATCAATCTTGTGCTTCTTTTCTTTCAATATAATCTCCAAAATTTGCATAAAAATCCACATAATAAACGCATTAATATAAAGTTCACTTAATTCTTGAAAGCACAATTTTTTAAATAGTCTGCGTGGAATGAATTTCTCATGGCATATTTGATACAGAGAATTTCCATTCTATAATTAATCCATTATAGATGTTCTGGTTACCTCTCAGAACGAGGGGTACAATTTTTGAGTGAAAGTTAGAGACTGAGTGCCATGAAATTGAACTTTTGCTCTGGGGGAAACTGGAAAGAAAGACATTATCATTTACATATGCAGAGAAGGTAATTGGATGAGTGATAAGCAGGCATAGAGAAAATCTGTTGGAAATTTTCTAGTGTCATCATTTTTCTTTATGATTGATGTGACTGTTTTTTTCTTTGTCGACTCCATCTGCTATAACAAAATACCTTAGACAGGTTAGTATTTAAGCCATAGAAATTTATTTCCTACAGTTCTAAAGACTGAGAAGTCCAAGATCAAGACATCAACAGATTCAGTTTCTGGTGGACCCCACTTTTCAGGGCTGAATTTTTCTTTCTCTGTCTTTACATGGTGAAAAAAATGTGAGTGAAATCCTTAGGACTACTTTTTTTTTTTTTTTTTTTTGGTGCTGGGGATCGAACTCGGGTCCCTGTGCTTACAAGGAGAGCACTTTAACCGCTGAGCTAAATCCCCAGCCCTAGGACTACTTTTAAGGACAGTAAGTGCTTTGCTACTTCCCCCAAAGCCCTCCTTCCTAATACCATTACCCTGGCGATAAATACCTCTAACACATCACTTTCGTGGGAGACGCAGACATCTGACTGTAGCACATTTGGTTTTTAATCATTAACATTTTTTTTTTCCTTTCTAACACTTCTCATGTAAAACTTTTTCATAAGTCTTCTTAAATTTTGTTATGACTAATTCAAATCTTGTGTTTTTTCAGTCAAAATAGTTTCAGATCTTTACTTTTCTCCTCCACTTATTTCCATGATATCTTTAAAAAAATACTTTGTGAGTTCAGCCTTCAAAATATGTCCAGAATCTGACAACTTCTCTGTATATTCACCTCTCCCTACCTGGTCCAGACCATCATTATCTTCATCATGTATTAGCACAAAAGCGTCCGGATGAAGTTGATGTTAACATTCCCCCCGGCTTGATTAAATTTTAGTGAACCTTCTTCTTCCGTCTTTGAAATGCAAATCTCCTTGCCTGTTGCCAGTTTTATAAACTGGGAATGTCTTTCTAAATGACCTGGTAGCCAAAGGCCTTCCTTTGAAATATCTTCACGTAGAAATATACAACCCCTACCCTAAGTGTTAGTGAAAGGGCAGGATGTTAACACTAATGGGAGGATGTTAATCAGCGAACACAGACAGCCTAAAAACCGACCTACCCCCCAGTCCTTTTCCAGGAGCTGTCCCGCTGATGAAGAATTCTTCCGCTTTTCCTTTCGATGGAGTTAGCTTAATTCTCTTCCCTGTCGCAGTACTCTTGCTAAATTTAGAGTAGAACTCAGTGGCACTCTCTGAAAACACTCTTAAATTTAGGTTTTCTTAGGGGGTTGGGAACTTAGCTCAGTGGTAGAGTTCAAGCCCCAGCACCCCCTCTCCCACCCAAAAGAAGAGAAATTTAGGTTTTCTTAAATTGTTTTCTTCAGTACTTACAACCATCTGATGTAGTATGTGTATCTGTGTTTGTGTGTATGCATTTCTTTAGTTTCATGCCTACTTCCCACACATGCAAATATATACATATATATATATAGAGAGAGAGAGAGAGAGAGGAATCTAAACTAGACAGATACATCCAGATATAGATATACAGAATGGTTTTATTGTTTTTGTGAAGTATTACATGGTTCCTTCCTAAAAAACAAAAATCATACAGTAAATAAAAATAAAGTATCAAAGATGTCCTTTTTTATTTCCACTTATTCTCGTATTCCAAGGAAGGACTTTTGGTGTTGCTTGCTAAGAGTTTCTACAGAAAGAGTGTTTTATATTTTCCGTTTCCCTTTCTTACTGCTCAGAGCTAATGCAATTTATAGAGAGAGCTAACAAAAATGTTGATTCTTGTGTTGAGGCGGAGGCTGTCAGAATATACATAAATCTCTCTGTGAAACCTGTGGCTAGAGCAAATATCTTTTTTAAAAAGTGCCTAAATTATGCATTGTAGAAAACAAAACAAACAAAAGATTGGATTGAAGTGAGTTAAAAGTCCTTCTCCAGATTGTATTATCCACTGTTGACATATCTAAACATAAATTATATGATAAATATAAATATTTTTAACTCAATTTATTTTTGTTTCTATGGATTGGTTGATAAACTCTTGTTTGTGTTCCCACATGAATCTGACCATCAAAAATGAAGTGCAAACTATCGGCACATTTCTAGCAGATACAAGGGAGTTTCATTTTAATAAGGTGATTTTATGTAAGTTTTACGTGTCAGAACTTTCTACTTTTTCTTTGAAAACCAATTAAGTACTAAAACATGTGAAATAAACTGATTATTTTGTCTATGTAAAACCTATTTGGTTTCTAAATTCTTTTTTTTTTTTAATTTTTATTTTTTACCAAGAACATGCATTGGTACATTGTATACATAATGATCCCATTTAGCATGGTTATTTTGTACCTATGTTGTCGGAGGGAAAGGGGAATTCAGAACGCATATTTCCAGGTTCTTTATTCGCACAGGCAGTGAATTGCAGGAGCGAATTTTAGAGCATTAGGAAAGTTTATTTAAGTAACAAAAGGAAGACTGGTCTGGCCAGGTGGGTAAAATAACTAGCCGATGCTGCAGTTAGGAATCTGAAAAGGCCTAGGAGACTAGGGAGCAGGGGGCAAGAGGGTAAGCGTGCAAGGCAAAAAGGGAGAGAAGGGTGAGAAGGGAGAGAGAGGAGAACTCGTGGTGCCATTCACATTTATCTAGATTCTGTTCTCGTGAGAGTTTCTCGTCAGTGTGCTGAGTAATATCCCATTCAGAAGGTAGCATATATCTTATTCAGGGGAATGTAGCTTCTTCATTTAAAAATAATTGTAAGATATATATATTTTTTATAATGCTTTTATCCTATTTTCCTTTTCTTCAAGTCAAGACGCAATCAACATACTGTCTCATGGTGCCATTTCCTATTTAAAAGTAGAACATTTTTGTTTCACCAAAAATGAAGTTTATCGTAATCAAGAGGTTATTTTAGAACCTGTCTATGGACTCTTTGGATAGATTATGGACTTAACCTCCAATGAACGCTGTAGAAAAGAACATAATTGAATATTTGCTCACAGATTTAGAAAATGAAATATAAACCTAGAAGAGGAACGAGGGGCAAGGGACTGGAGGGATGGAAGAAAGGAAGAAAGAGACAGAAGTTTAGACAGAGAGAGGAAGAGACGAAGAAATAAGGGTGGGAAAGAAAAACCGTACTAAGTATGGGAAAGGACTTGAATAAATGAGGGCGAAGAGCAGGCTCCCCAGAGAGGAGATGTTCGGGATAAATTTATTTTTCCTTCTTCCTTCTACCATCAATGTCATGCCCATAACAATAAAAGTTGGACAAGCTGATAAGTTTCTCGTTTTGACGTACAATTTTCTGAATCCCTTTTGCAAAGCCATGCTGAAGTGTGAAGAGGTTTCAGGGTGAGAAAAAATTGATTACGGTGTTTTATGTATATTTAAATTGTATTATATATTTCTTATTTTGAAGCCTGGGCCAGATTTCTTAAATTTTCTTTGTGGTTTAGATATATTTTAGATGACAGAAATTAGAACGGGTAACACAATAGCGTATTTTTTTCATCTGTGTTCATTAAAGAGATTGGCCTGCACTTGTCTTTTTCGTTTGAGTCCTTCTCGGGTTTTGGAATCGGGGTAGAAGCTTGCTTTCAGGAATGACTTTGGGAGTGCTGCTTCCTTTTCGATTTCATTAAAAAGTACATTAAGGAGTATTGACACTGAGGTTTCTCTAAAATTCTCACGTAATTCAGCAGAAAATCTATCAGGACCTGGGTTTTCTTACGTTTTCTTCGTTTTTTTTTTTTTTTTTTTCCCTTCATCAATTTCATTGACTAATATTGGCTAATTTGGGATTTTTTTTATATCTTCTTGGATCAGCTTTGGTAGTTCATATTTATCTAGGAATTTATCCATTTCACCAATTTTCTAACAACATCAATAAGTCATAAAGAATCAATACAAGTGGAAAGGTGAGCAGCTAAGAAAAAGGAGGAAAAAATGAGAAAATCAGTGACAGGAAAACAATGCAATGACAAGAAAAAGTTAATACATCCTAGTAATAACTCTCAGTGTGAATGGTCTCAATTCCCAAATCAAAAGACACAGATCTATTATCAGAATAGATCAAGAAAGAAAACCCAACAATATGCAGTGCACAAGAAACACTTTCAATTAAAAAAGACACTTGGGGATTAAAAATTAAAGAATAGAGAACAGTATTTCATGCAATGTGAACCCAGAAAAAAGCAGGAGTTACCATCCTAATTTCAAACAAAGTGGATTTCAAGCTAAGACTGATCAGAACAGACAAAGAAGGTCACTACATGGTTAAGCGAACAATTCAACAGGAAGAGATGACAATTATAAACATATTTGTACCAAATATCAGCAACCCAACTTCATAAAACAAACATGAACGGACGTGAAAAATCAGATAGACATCAATACAATTGTAGTGAGGGACCTTGATACCCAACTGTCACTAATGGACCGATCAGCTAGACAGAAAATCAACAAAGAAATATAAGAGTTGAACCAAAACTTTTTACAAATAGACTTAATAGATATCACAGTGTGTTTCATCCAACAACAGAATATTCGTTATTCTCAGCAGCATAGGGGACTCTCTCCAAAATAGACCAATACTAGTCAATAAAGCAAACTTAAGTAAATGCAAAAGAATAAAGATTATCCTGTGCATATTATCAGACAACAGTGCATTGAAATTAGAAATCAATGGCAAAAGACACCACGGGAACTATGCAAACACGTGGATATTAAATAGTACCCTCTGGAATAAGGAATGGGGCACAGATGAAACTAAAGAAGAAACTAGACAGTTTCTAGAATCAAGCATACTGGAGCCTGTGGGATGCAATAAAACAGTCCTCAGAGGGAAGGTCACAGCAGTGAATTCTCACGACAGAAAAACAGAACTAGCTCAAATAAATAACCTGACAACATACGTCAAAGTCCTACAAGAGCAGTCTAAACCCAAAGATAATATGAAGAATGAAATTATAAACATCATTAAATAAGTTGCCCCATATAGTCATAAGAAAGTAAACAGGAATAGAGAACAAATGGGAAAGCCTGACATTGCCTATCAGAACTACCGCTTTTCCTAAATTCTCTGTATTCATGGGACTTATGGCCTTAAGTACGGATTCTCTGACATAACAGTGTACTGGAATACAATGACCTTTGCCCTGTTAAAATAGTTATATAAATGACCTATAGAAGGCGAAATAATACTATTCTAGTATTCGCGTCTTAATCCTAGAATCTGTGTATATACTATGTCACTAGGTGAATTAAAACTATGGATGAAATTGTCTGCTAATGAGCTGGTATTAAAAAGAGGAGATACTTCTGGATTATTTTTGTAGGTGAACATAATCACAAGGGTTCTTAAACATGGAAGTGGGGTAGAAGGAAAGGTATGGTCGATGGTTTGTCAGATGGACTTGATTCACAACGGATGTCTTTGAAGACTGAGGAGGAAGGCCACGAATAAAGAAATATGGGCACTCCCTAGGCTCTGGAACAAGCAAAGAATTCTTTCCTACAGCCTCAGGAATGCAATACATTCTTCCCAACACCTTGATTTTAGCCCAGTAAGGCCCATGTTGGTTTTCTAAACTGCAAAACTGTAAGATGATAAATGCATATTTTTAAGCCACTGAGATTGTTGCCATACATTAAAGTAGTTCTAGAACACGAATATGTGGTTCATATTAAATGAATACCTTCAAGAACACAGGTGATACCTATTTTGAAAGGCATTTTGTGCTTATTTCTTTGTTTAATAGACTTCTTTGGCTTCCTCTCATACCTGGAAAGAACTAATGGGATCTCCTAGTGTATTGTACAACTTTAATGGCATTATCCCATCTGTTAGGTTTCCCACCTCCACTATTATTGAAATTGCTGACTCAACACAACCTTCACCTGGTAGTTGTTTCACTGTTACAAATTTGGCTTCGGTATCCTGTCTATAGAAATTTCAGTTACACTTTGCATTCAACAGGCTACCCATGAGGAATTTCAACGTCCTTGCTGTCCTCTTTATTCTTTGCAGGCAAGATTTTAACCTCATCTAATATTGTCCAGGAGAACAGATATGGCAGTATGTTCATGTCATCCTTCCCTAGGAAGATTCATAGGACACACACATTCAAGACATACAAATCCAAATGATCTCAGAAAAAGAGATATGATACTGTTCTGTTCAATGTAAAAGACTCTGATTTCAGCTATATTTCTGCGCAACATTTAATCAGTCACTGCCAACTCCACCTATGACAATGTCAAAAAACATTTATTGATCTGCTTAGCATCCACAACGTTTTAATTTTAGTTGTAAATCTAGTATTTTACGTGTCAAATTGGAATCTGGAGTCATACTCCTCATGTGTGAATCTTAAATAATTCTTTTTATTCCCATGCGAATAACACTCCTTTGACTAGGTTTCCCACAGAAAGTTTTAGAATCTGTCCAAAATACAGTAAAACACACACTCCATTGCAACAGAGTAGGTACATCCATTAACAACACCCAGAGATGCCTTCATTATACAAGAGTTTGGATCTTTTTCTTTTTTTTTTCTACCTTTATTAGCACATAATGATTACATTCACTGTAGCGAATTGGTACATGTGTTCTTTTTGTTTGTTTTGTACTGGAGATTGAACCCGAGGCCTTCATGCTGAACTACAATTCAAGTCTATGTTTTTTTTTTTTTTATTTGAGACAGATGGTTGTGACACTCTTACCCCGACTGGACTAAAACTTGCCATCCTCCTAGGTTAGCCTTCCAGAGTGCTCTGATTACAGGAAGGCGCTGCTGCTCCCTGAATTCTCAGTATAAAAGTTTTAACACACTCCAGTAATGCCTGCTGTCATCTCTTTCTGTGATGGTTATGGGTTGCCCATGGTTCTGATGCAGTACAATCTTTCTTAGCCCCACACTATTCAACAAAGACTGAAAACCACTGACCACATAGTATGTTCGTCTGCAAATGGACACTCTTGTTGTACGCTCTGAATCCAGCTGACGATTGTTTATCCACTTTACAATGGAAGAAGCACTTCACAGAATTGACCTGACCACTAAACTTCCTTTTAAAATGGAAATAGGATCTACAGGATAGAGACAAACCTAAGCACACTTGCATATCTCAACTGTATGAAGAGGTAATTTCCACTGTCTTCAGTTCCTGCCCTAGTGCAACACGCCAAGTGATCTTATCCATTCCCAAGTCCCTTGGACACCTGCCGGCCTTCTGAGATCACGTAACTGAATAGAAAATGTAGTTCACACACGGTGAAGATGGCTGTCACCATTACACATGGTGATACTCCCTAGAAGACTGATGAATAGTAGGAGGTTCCTGAAAAAGGAAGACACACAAGAGGTAGGACAAATCACCAAACTTTAGGAAACTCACATTACCACTGGACAGAGTGTTTATTCTTAAACACTCTTGGGTCACTAAAAATGATTCCGCCTTCTACTCTGGACAATGGCAGCTACGATTTCTTATCCAAGTCTTCCCACCGTGGGGGTAAAAATAACTAGCAATCCATGGCCTCATTGACTCACAAGATAGAAGTCAAATGGCGTGTATCTCTCTTTATATACTAAAACCAAAATATAAGACCTCAACAACATAGTTCTGACATGTTTTGAAATTGAAATATTGTCATATTGTTAGCTTTTATGGGTGATACATGCAATGGATATTTGAAAAAAAAAAAAGTAATTCCCCTTAAAGATGTACTTTGTTCACCTAACAGCGTCATCAAGTGGGCATGTTCCAAGAATTGCCCATCTCTAAGGAAATTTAAGGCATGATTGTAATGGGGCACTCTCATAGCAGCAGTAATATTAGTGAAAAGTGGACAATTAAACTTGAGCGCCGGCGTGGACTGATTCCCTTTCAGGTATTGTGCACTAACAACCACAGCCATCTATCTTACCAGCAAAATAATCATTCTAATTTCCTACTTTCATCTTGGAAATGATACTGTAGAGGATAAGACCCTTATTGGATGACTGAACATGATAAAATAGCCCAGAGTTAATAGGTGTAGATGCAAAAATTTACTATCTTTTTAAATAATTTTAGGTAACGAGTTCTATTAAGTAGTATATCTTTATGGGATTGATTTTTCCTATGTGACCTTTCAATGCAACCTAGATAAACATGGGAGTATACAACTTGTATTGTTCTTTCATTTAATTTTCTCATATATGCATAGGAATGTAAGTAGAAAAGAGAAAAAATCATCTTTATTGTGTGCATGCAATAAAAGTAGGTATTAAAAAATAATGCTGAGATATTATTAAGCCCATATGACATTTTAAGAAATAAGTAAAATAGATGAAAAATCACCCTTAATTTCTGTAGCCTAATATGAGTTAGCTTTCAGAATCGTGTATTTATTTTTGCAAACGAAATGTGCATTAAATGTACTATAATATTTTTCTTTAAGTTTAAAATGATACTATAAAATATTTCTCACTTAATAGTTTTCAAAATTGCTGTGTAAGTGGTTATGTAATATATCACTTTTAAAGCTGGTTACCAATATTTTTCTATAATAACATGGCCCACAGAAATGATACGAGTGACATAGTACCGACATTTTAGGGCTTCATTACAGCTGAGGTTTTTCAGGGTAGGAGATGCGGTATAGAGATAAAAGATAGTATAAAACTAAGAGAAAATAGCCTCCAGGTTTATTTTGATACATAGTTTCTTAATGGGGAATATTTTTCAAACCACCCCCCCACTCAATGAGTGTGAAAATGTACTACTTACTAACATCTTCCTGTGGATATTGACCTGCAAAATTTTACTATTTTGAAGTCTCTTGTTCACGAAATGGGTCAAAGCTGAATATTTTTTGGTTTGTGATTTTCTTAAATTGCAGGTTTAATTTCTTAGGATGAGTTGTCATTGGTTGAAATTTTGGATTAAAAATAAAAGCTTTTGTTTTTCCTCTTTCTATTTTGAGTTATAGTGTTACCTAGAAGTTGTGTATTAATTATAACTGCTTTCCTTTAGTTTCATGAATAAATTAATATCTGGTAACTAGGTAGGTACTAATATGCGTTTTATTATTTTCTAAATTAGTAGGTAAACTGGCAGCTTGGGAGCGTTTATACTTCTTTATTCTCTACTGCTTTTAGGAACAGACCACAAGATTTACTTGTAAACCAAAAAACACATAGCATCCCTTATAATGAAAAGTTGGTTAAAAATAGGTATATATTAGATCCATCAGCATGTACATGTGTACTATTCTATGAAAATTGTAACTTTGGATAATGTTGGAGCTGGAGCTGCTGTTGGTCATGTGGAGGGTGAAAGGAAAGAGTTTGCCTGAAAGTGAAATCAACACAAAGTGATAAATGTCAAAAAATGTTGAACAAAATGTCTTCAATCCCTGTGAGTTGAAAGAGAAAAAAATAAACTAAAAGTATCACAAAGTGTGAATATAATCCCTTGTCTGTATCACCATTAATGGGATTGGGTCACTTGCCGGGAGCAATTTCTAATTGTTAGCTTTGTTGTTTCTAATTGTTTCGGTTGTTAGCTTTTGTGGGTGATACAGGCAATGGATGTTTGAAGCTCACAGCAAAGACAAGTTATGCTAAGTGTGAGGGCTAAACTTCTCAGAGTGCTTCAGAGCCCGATAGGCAGGAGACACCCCCAACTGTGAGTCTCCTCAGTATGGTGTGAGGACAGCCCGACCTGCCCTTTCTAACATCCTTCATGACAGAAGAGGAAAGGGACATGTGGACAGAGCTTCATGAGGGTGCATCGTTTGGGAAATGTTTTTCCATTTACAGATCTTTCATTCACTTCAAGCCAAGACATTTCTTAATGTTCAGTGAAAATGGCATAATTAACATACACCAATGTCGACATGGTCCCTATTTTTCTTACAAATGCAGTAGACATTACACTGATTTATTTTTTCTTTACTACATGATGTATGAGGAGCATCTGATGCCAGAATTACTAAGATCTACTTTTCAGGATTTATTTCTTTTTTTTGCATTTTATTAATATTGTTTTTATTAGTACTTGTTTGCATTACATGATCACATCCATTGCAGAGATTGAAACATGTACGTAATACATCACAACACTTTTCTTAATCCCTTTCCTTTCCTTCCCTCCTCCCTCCTCCATCTATTAGTCCTCCCTCCCCCCTTTTTTTGAGATAGTTCTGTCTCCTTGTTTCTTATTACCTCTTTTATTTTGAAGATTTGGTCTTCCATAAAAGTAGTCTTTTTAGATAAGTAATGGACCCAAAATTCATATAGAAATGACTTATTCCAAGAAAAAAATATGTTTCATTTTTAAAGAGTCCCTTAAAAATATATTTAAATATCTTTATAAATATATTATTTTTCAAACTTTTAAAATGTGACACTTAGTTTTAAGACCATCATTCTTTTTCTCCTTATTTCATGGAAGCCATGTAATGTCTTATATACTTTCTAAGTTTATTCTACTGTAATTTGTGTCTTTCATCTTCACTTTCAATGTAGCATCATTGTAGTTAGATGCTGTTTCTTCTCAGGCATGTCTGGTAATGAAGATTTTCTATCTCGGTTTAAAATTACCAGCATGACAGAAAAATAAAATATGTGATCATTTGCACCATTATCGCTGTCTCTTTCATGCACATAGTATATGTCTTTTTTTAACCTAAAATCTACAAAAGATATGAGAAAAAAATCATTGCTAAATTTTTACTTTTAGAGTTGGTTAATTTTCAAATTTCTTTCTCAATTTTTAGCATGTTAAAGTTTGGAGCTGGGTAGAATCTTGTGAGAAATAAAAATCAGAGTTGACTGATTTTGTGTGCAAATCTTTAGACAGGAGTCTGTGTTGATTTGGCTAAATAATTTTTTCAAAGGCTTTAGCAGATATGTAGTTATCTAATACACTGATTTCCCTATAAGGTGGTTTGCATACAAAGCACTTTCTATTTCTAATTGATTGTACCTGATAATTTAGCCATCCACGCATACACAGATGAACACACTTGCCTTAGGAGTTATCTCAAGTAAGATTTATTTATGTCAGTGCTACAGTGCATGTAACAGTCTTTGATTCTTTCATTACACTAATTGTTTCCTTCTCAGTCAAAATATTCGAAGATTATAATATAAAATACAAAGTCAGGAGCAACCTTGAAGGGGTTTCATTAAAAATGACTTTGCTCCATTCTTGGTAATGACTGTACTGATTTTACTTATTAGTTTTGTTATTAGGATGGCTATAGACACTGGTATGTGAGGGTTATGGAAAATATTAGGAAAGATATTGAGATGAAAAAGGAGGTGTCACATCTAGAAATTTGGTAAAAGTTTTCTTCCTTGATGCTTTTTTTCATGATATTGCTGAAGTCTAAGTTTCTAAATTTTAATGGTCCAGACTGGTTTCTAAATAGAGAATTATCACGAGGATTCTGGGAAAGTTGTATCTATGAGATATTTATGAAAAATGAGCCATGGAGAAATAGGTTTAATGTATGAGAGAATTTTAAGGGAAGGAAGAAAAAATCCTAATTGTAATAACAGGATAAATTTTAAACAGTCTAGCCGAATCTGCTTTCAGAGCAAATATAGTAGATCAGCTTCCTGAAGACAGCAATTATAACCCGAGTCTTCATTTCTTAATGACTAGCCTAAGATTCAGAGAAATATACAACTTGAAGTTAATGAGATAACTGGGCCTTGGATAAGTATTTTTTTAAGCAACTTTGGCTTGAAAATTGGACCTTTTATTTCCTGGGTGGAATTTATTCCACTATGCTTGGAATGTGGTAGAAACTTTAGTAATTTTAATTTAAAAACCAGAAATGTTTTGAACTGGATTGTGTGTCAAAGACTTTTTTATGAGGGCTTAAAAAACATTTGAATTAGTTTATTTTAACTGCTCTTTCCTCAGTAATCACTTTGAAGCTCAATATATGTGGTTCAGGGCTTGAGTCCCCAAACCTTTTCCATGTGTATGCTTACAAGGCAAACCTCAGCTAAAATTCTTTGCAGTTAGATACCTTTTACCTCCTGTCACACAAAAGTTCTGCAGATGCTATTGAGCATTATATAGAGACTCTTTAAAATGAATGTTCTTGGGGCTGAGGATTTAGCTCAGTGGTTAGAGTGCTTGCCTAGCAAGCACAAGGCCTTGAGTTAGATCCCCAGAACAAAAAAAAAAAAGGAAAAAAAAATGAGGAAGGCTATTTCAAAGGACATTAGTGATAGTGTGTCTTTCAGTGTAATAAATTTTTTTGTTTTTATTTAAACATTCACTTTATCTTTTTTAATTTTTTATTATTTTTTTAACCAAGAAAATGTATTGGTACATTGTATACATAATGATCATAATCAACACAGTTATTTTGTACCTGTACATGATGTATCTTGGTTCCCCCCTCTTCCCCTCCCCTCCCTTCCACACACCCACCCCTCTCTATTTGCAACAAGTTTATTTACATTTTTTTTTCCTTTCATCTTACTTTCCTTTTAGCCTTCGTTCTTTATTCTGAAGTGGAAGGCCAGACCAGCCCACGGGCTGGCCTGCTCTCATCCCACTTGGTCACGAGAGGGAGATGCCACCCAGATCTAAACAGCCAAATTTGAGTCCGATTGAATCTGCTTTATTAATAGCTGGCGATCGACAGGGCACTCGTGCAAAAAAAAGCTCTCAATGCCTTTCTGCAGTTTGACCAAAGCTTTTATACAGTAGGAAAGGTGGTTACATTATACAATTGGAATTCCTTTGACAATACAACAAGTGATTGTTTATACCAGGTGTTGGCCTTCTAAACTTATCTCTGTTTGTGTCTCTCTGCCTGAGTTTGGGAGGATGTGAAGTTGCAGACTCGAAGCAGATTTTAAGGATGCTAGGCACTAGGGGGAGGCAAAAGGAATTATGTAACTGTAAGGCTTGGCGGGATTGCTTTGTGAGGGATCTTTGATATACAGAGGAGTGAAGGAGGCAAAAGGGTCAGGGCCTTGGTGCTGGCTGGGAAAGGGAGAGTCCCAGCATAAGGTGGAGATAGGAGAGTGAAACGTTCTTCCTGCAATCTTGCAGATGTTTTGGTTACAATAAACAAAAGGCGCACAGCTGGGGTTGTAAAGTTAGGCTGACCTCGAATTTCCGAGTTTGGAAGAAACAAATGAAGTGGGCTTTGGTTCTGATTAACTCTTCTCGTTCCCCACTTCTCTTGGGCTGAATTAGAGCGGAATTAGGATGTCATTTCAATCCCCCTTTTCCCTATCTAGTTCTCCTCTCTTTTGAATACTATCTTTTTTATATATATAATATCTATTATATCCCTCTGTCCTTATTTACACTTATGGTTTCTCATATCAGAGAAACAATTCGATGTGTACTGATAAGTGTCTGATTTATTTCACTTAATAGTATGTTCTCAAGGAACATCCATTTACATACAAATGACTCTAGTTTATCCTTCTTTATGGGGGATACATGCACGACCATGTTCACAGCAGCACAATTTGTAATAATAGCTAAGTCTTGGAAGCAACCTAAATGCCCAACAACTGATTAATGGCTAAAGAAGATGTGTTTTTTTTAAACACAGTGGACTACATTCACTTTATCTTTTGATCACACCTCCTATATTAAATATCATGAACAAAACTACAGAAATATCAATGGCTGATACACAAGTGTTTCTCTATCCCTTAAATTGGATTAAAACTTTCTTCAAATTCTCGATTATCATTAAGTCTTCAGGTTTTCTGATAGATTACTTTTTTTTTTTTTTTGTGGTTCCGAGGATCAAACTCAGGGCCTTGTGCTTGCAAGGCAAGTACTCTAATCACTGAGCTAAATCCCCAGCCCCTCTGATAGATTACTTAAATATAATTTAAATTCTTAATATCTATTCTCCTACTATACATTTATATTAATGATTATAAATTATCAAAATCATAATGCTTAAGTTGGGTTGTAAAATGGCAAGGATTGAAATAACATTTATAACATGAAATACACTCTCTTTTTAGTAAAAGGTAAATCAGCAAAAAAAAAAAAGTGGAAGATGTATGTTTTATTGTCAAATAATTTCATGGCCAAGTAAATGATTAGAGACCGTGTTTTTCAGAAGCAGAACAGTCCCATTAGGAAATGGACAAATTTCAGAATACTAGTCCCTTCAAACACAAGCATGTCCTAGTATGTTCCACCACATATTCCAGGAAGATTTTTTTCTTCTTTTAATATCAATCTCAGTAATAAAGGAGGGCTTACAATGAATTGAAAAATGCTTGGAAATTATACTGTTTTGATAATTGCATGGAAGATGATATTTATTTCTGGTATTTATAAGGATGAGTCTTAAAAGTTTTCTATAGACTAGAATTTGTGTATCTAACATTTTCAGTAGTAGTCATATCAAGTTAATTGTCAAAATTAAACATTTATTTTTATAGTGAACTATAATTTATATATCATAAAATACATAGATTCTAAGAATACAAATAAATAGGTTTTAACAATTGTGTTTACTCATTTAACCAACAGTCTGGCTAAGATTTAGAATAGTTTCGTCTCATGACATGCTAATATTTTCTTCCATTTCATAAGTTTTCTCTTCATTGTTGATTTTTAAATTTTTTCCTGCACAGAAGCTTTTTATTTTGAGGTACCCCTATATCAAGAAATTTTTTCCTGGGTTGGGGATTTAGCTCAGTGGTTAGAGTGCTTGCCTTGCAAGCACAAGGTCCTAAATTCCATCCCCAGCACCAAAGTAAAAAAAGAAAGAGAAAGAAAGAAAGAAAGAAAAGAAAAGAAAAGAAAAGAAAAGAAAAGAAAAGAAAAGAAATTCCCCAATTTTTTCTTCCAGTAGTTTTAGGTCTTAGATTTAAATGTTAGGTCCATACTGAATTGAACGCATCTGGATATCCTGTTTGCCTGACACTATTTATTGAAGAGACTACCCTTGACCCATTGCGTTTTTAACACCCATGTTTAGGATGAGTCTACAGCATTCGTATGGGTTTCTTTCCGAGCCTTCCGTTGTATATGTCATATTTTTACTACTCTGGAATAAATGCAAAAGCGTGCAGTTGTTGAGCTTATGTTTAGCTGACTATTTAGTTGTCTATTTTTTCTGAAAGCACTAAACTATTTTCTAAAGTGGTCATTTCATTCTACATTTCCTCCAACCATGAATAACAGATCCAGTTTGCCTGTGTCCTCATTAACATTTGACATGTTATAGTTTTCTTTGATTTTAAGCTCAGTGAATAGATGTATAGTGAAATCATGGAGCCTTAATTTGTATTTTCCACGTGGTTATTCTTGGACAATTTTTCATGCGCCTGTTTGCCATCTGTCAGTACTCTTCAGTAAAATCTTTCTTCATGTACTTTGCCCATTTTCCAATCTGATTTTTTAATTATGTTTTTCAAATATCCTGCATAGAAGACCTCTTTCAATATGTGATTAAAAATATTTTTCCACAGTCTATAGCTTCTGTTTTTGTCCTCTCGACATGCCCATTTGCAGAACAATTTAAAAAGTATTTGACGAGCAACAATTTATAGATTCTGCATCACGTATTGGTGATATTTTAAGAATTCTCATTAAGTCTGCAGCTTTTTCTCTAAAGGTTCTTCCAAAAATTTTAAATTGGACTGGGGATTTAGCTCAGTGGTCAGAGTGCTTGCCTTGCAAGCACAAGCGCCTGAGTTCGATCCCCAGCACCAAAAAAAAAAAAAAAAAAAATTTGTACATTTAATTTTCTATGTCTTGCAGTGACTTTTACATAAAGGTTTTTATTTTTATTATTTGACATTTAATATTAACATTTTATTATGTAACATTTTACTACTTAACCTTTAATTGTTAATTTTAGTTCTGGCAGTTTAGTGACGATTTCTTAACATATTGAGCATATCAAAAAATGTTTAAACATATGTGCTACTTTAGTTCCTTCTTTAAACTTTTAATATTTTAATCACCCCTATTATAGAAAATAACTTAGTTTAATATTATTACTGCTTCATGATACATGATCATGTATATTTTCTTTATCTTCTTTGATGGAGAATGAAAACTTACTAAATGTGAAATACTTCAACTGTGGTTTCTAAAACACATTTTGTGACAACAGGAAGTTTGTATCTGGCTGGATTTGATGTTCAAATGTTTTGATTAAGAATTTGTGCATTTTCACTTGAAGGAGAATGTTCTCTAAATTTCTTATAATGAAGTTACAGAGTTTGGCGTTACATTTTCTAGTTAGGTGTTCAATTTATCCAGCCTTATACAAGTGAATTTTAGCCAAGTACTCCTTTCCCCTATATTTTTTGAAAGCATTTGTATAGAATTATATATCTTCTATTATTTTTTGTATACTTTGCCATTACAATTCTCCAGGCTTGCAAGTATTATAAGGAACATTTGTCTTGTTTCTACCAATTTCAAATACGTACGAATCTTTCTTGTCTGATATGTGTGTCTGTGTGTGTGTATATAGATATATATATAGATAATCTCTTTCTTCTGTTAGCTTTATATACCTTTACAATGTTTGTCTATTTTATCTAACTTCTCAAGCTTCTTGACCCAAGTTTTTAATATTTCCTTATTATTTTTTAAATATCTGTACAAAATCATTAATGACGTTTTGTACTATATGAAGGCGATATATATTTTAATGCCCTTTCCACGTTTCATTCTTAGTGAATGTCAAACATTCTCCATTTTCTATATTGTCCATTTCCTTTCTCTTTTATTAACTGAGTCATTGATATTTAATAATGTCTTTTGTTCTTTAATTTGGTTTTATTTTATCCTTCTTTTCCTTGTTTCAAATTGTTTCCCAGATCAGTAATTTCAAATAACTTCCTTTGTAATACAAGACTTTTATTTAATAATTGCCTGCTAAGAAACACCTTAGTTTTATATCAAAAATTGATATATTATGTGCTCTTTATTTTTCAATCTAAACAATTGCATTTTAGCTCAGATAATTATTATTTGTCCTATGAATAATTCAGATTTATTACTTAAAACATTTTGGAATTTTCCAGCTATTTTATTGCTATTGATTTTTGACTTATTTCTGTTTCAGTCAAAGGAAATATTCTGTATGATTTCAATTACTTGGAATTTATTAAGTTTTGTTTAATAACCTACAATATAATCTATCTTGATAAATGTTAAATATGCTCATGAATAAAAAATGTATCTCTCTGCTGTAGTTGCAAGTTGTCAATATATGTCAAATTGATTAATAGATTGACCTAAGTATTTTATCTTCTTACTGATTTTAATCATTACTGAAATACAATTTTTATATCCAAATAAAAATATATTTTAATGTGAGGTTTATTTTGACAAACGTCTATGGCTATGTGCTTCCTGCCACAACTAAGATACAGAAAATTTCCAAGACTTAAATTTCTTTCTTTTTTTTTTAGATTTTTATTAAAATTTATCCAAAATTACACAAATTTACAGGCAATTACACAAGCTTACAAATCACAGTACACCGTGCCTTTTGCTTCTGACAGTGAGCAATGTAAACAACGACATAGATCCAGCATTAAGTCACAACTACATAAAGTTACTGTAGTACCTAGTGTACATGTCACTGATTTAAGTTTGGGTTATTATGTTCTTATTTTTCAGACATTATTCCTCTGGATTCCCATTCCCCTCCCCCTTTGCCCTCTTCTTGTTCCCTTGAGCCCTTTGTCTGTTAGCTTATATCTAACACTTTGCCTTTTTGTATCCATTGTTTACTCTTTTCTCTTGTTTGTATTTTGCCTCACTCAAATGAGTGATACCATGCAGTATTCCAGCTTGCAAGTCTGGTTTATTTCACTCAACATTATATTTTCCAGGTCCATCCATTTCCCTATAGATCACTCTAGTTTGTCATTCTTTATAGCTGAATAGTATTCCATTATGTATAGATACCACATTTTGTTTATCCAGCTATCCATTGATGGGTATACGGGTTGCTTCCAGAATTTAGCTATTACAAACTGTGCTGCTATAAACATTGTTGTGCAAGTATCTCTGTAGTATGATGTCTCTAGCTCTTCAGGAAAGATACCTAGTAGGGGAATGGCTG